>JAAKBD010000010.1:0-141470 GCA_012656105.1 Phytophthora syringae
GAACTGGAAACCATTCCTTTACAATGGGTCAGTCTCCGTCTTGGTTCCCGCGATGAGCTCCAGCAGCCGACGTTCTTCAGTAACCAAGTCATTGATGTCCTGCTGTATGTCGGCTGCCTCCTTTGCAACGTTGGCTTCCATCTCTTCTGCCTCCGTTGCTGTCCCGGTGTGCTGACTGATCGGTGCGTCATGCGGGTTCGTTACTGCGACCAGGAATTGGTGTATGTACTGCTACATCCCAAGTTTGTCCACTTTCGTGGTCGTTGCCTTTGCTCTGCGCCTAGGCGAGAGAGACCTGGCGGTGCTGCACCCTCCAGTACTGTTCCCTGAGACTTCAACGCTGGATTCCTCTATTCCCATACGGTCATAGGTCCAGCTTTCCGGCGCCTTCCGTTTCGGCGACACAGACTTGTGTTTCCCCCTCTGCCTTGGTCCTGCTTAGCCGTCTTAGCCGTCTGCCTATAGTCTCGCGCACGGCATCCTTCGAGTCGTACGCAGCAGGTGCCTTCGATGCAATTGGCTCCGTCTTTATCCTGTCCGCCGGTTCCGGCGGGTCGCCTTCCCCACGCTCTGTCCGAACCATTTTCCTTGGTCAACGTCTGAGCTGAGTGTTTGTCCTTGCTTATCTCCACTTCAACGTCAGTACTTGGCTCCTTCATCTCCACATCCTTGTCAGGGACATGTGGTCCGGTGCTGGTTGCCTTCGCTGCGTCCGATTCGGCATTGGTCGCCGGAGTCTGATCCTCCTCCGACATTGCGTCATTCATGTCGTAGTCATCCACATCGGATCCACGTGGACTTGCTTCCACTTCATCCTGCCTGGCTGCCTTCCTGGCCGTGGATGCCAGTGATTCTTTCCATCCGTCCGGTAGGATGGCTTGTCCCCACCGTCGCCTGATCTTGTTTGCTGGTGACAGAGGTCGCGATCCATGCTTGTCGCGTTTCTTCGAGTCGTCTCCATTTTTGGCCGAGATAAGGTTGGTGTGCTGCATCAGTAGTACCTGCAACTGTTCCCAGGTCTTGGGCTGACCCTCAGTGCGGTGTCTCCTGTTGACATCAGCTGTCTTGGATGGCAGAGAGCCTTTGATCGTTCGTGTGCCTTTCGCTTGGGTGGCTGCCAGGTCATCCTCCACTATTTTGCACCACTTGGTAGAGCGTGGTGGCCTCCCTGCAGGACCTGCACGGCCAATTAAGATTCACCGTGTGGTGGTGAACCACAAGTTCAACCTGGTCAACCAGAATGTAATGCAGACCCTTCAACTGAGCGGGGCATCCATCAGCCTTTACGCGAACAACCCATTGCTGCTAGTTTATCCCTCCGTTGACAGTTTTCGGGTGCGTGATACCCTGCACCTCGAGTTCGAGCATGGTACTCGTAATCCAAAATACATCCTTAGAGTTCACAATCCCTTTGCGTGCTTCGATTGTGAAGCTGAAGTAGTCCAAAAGCACCAGTTCGTGCGTCATTCGTGCCTTGTCTCTCTTGCTCTCATAGTCGACGAGCGTGATCAGCCGTGATGCCAACGGGACTTGCCATCCTTCCCATTTAGCGGCAGTCTTCTTACCCTTGAAAGTTACAGTGACCAGCCTGGTTTGCATGTCGAGGAGATCCTTGCCATATCCGTTTTGAAAGCCTCAATCACTGCTTTTTGCGCTGGAGCTGCCTCTTCCCTGCAGCTATCAAGTTGAGAAGCGCTGCCTTGGACATGTCCTCGTAGAACCTGTGTCCGGGCGCCAAGTGCGCAAAGAGCGGATATTCCATATCCATAAAGATATCGGTGAAGCACGCCAATTCTCCTGCCTTCATGCTCTGCTGCAGGAAAGGTGGCACTTGCGGTATCTCAAATTCATAGTTCAAAGCATTTCGATGGCCGTGGTTTCGTCCCGTGTCCGCTCACGCAGTTCCGTGAGAGGGGGAAAACCTTCATGCACAGGTCTCGCATGCGTTGCTGTTCCTGGTGAGGTCCTTGTCCGTACTCCCTGCTCCACCTTGTACCGCGGCCTTGTAGGACATGGGTGCGGCCTGCTTCTCAGCCGAGTCCCCCGACTCCTCTTGACGGCGTGTGAACGTCATGAATTGAAGTCTATCCTCAATCTCCCGTTGTTGCAGTCTCTCCGTGACCATCCACGTGTATAGCAGCTTGGCCAGTCGTTCCTCGTTCTCCTCTAAGTCCAAGTCCCAGGTACTGGTTAACCTTTCGTACTTTCTTGCCGCTATAGCGGGGCTTCATCGCTCCACTTCAACCGCAATTGCTCCTCTGCCATCTTTTGCGTCCACAGAGAGGTGCTTCAAGTACGCCGCTCCTTGGCCAGCTGACTCAGTCTGATAGCTAAGTAAGCTACGTATTCCGGTAACGCCCCTCCTTTGAGATAATTCCAGAGTTGAGTGTACACTGCCTCCTTGATCAACTCCCGCTTTCCCTCCCCACTTGTTGCTTTGAGTCCTGCCTGGGCTCTCGCATGAGGTAGTTGTTTCGCTGGAGTTGTATTCCGTTCTTGTTGGGTCCGGGGCGCTCTTCCTTGGTTCGCTCCTTCCTTGTCCTCCTTCTTGCCTTGATTCTTCGCCTTGCCTTTAGAGCTAGCCGTGACCCACCCGTCCTCGTCCTGCTGACCATGGACCTTAGGCCCATCGTTATCAGGCTTGGCTCCACCTCCACCTCTCGACGCTCCTCCACCTCCCTCGAGCGCAGCCTTCTTGTCCTTGCCGCTCATGTTCGGTGGTTTCACGCCTTTCCACGAAATTGTCTTGACTTTTGTATACCCCGGAGGTTTCAACGCCCTTCAAAGCGCCCTCCGGGTTGTTGCAATCTTCTAGCTCCGTTAGCTGCCGTCCGTCCGAAGAGTCGTTCGCAGCCCGTCGCAAATTGGGAAGTGGCGGATTTCTGTATATTGCAATACCACAACTGATGCCGCGACCCGGGAACAGGGTGCGCTTGTTTCGTGGATACCAAGAAACCAAGTTTCGAGTAATTAAGAGCAAGATGATCAAGGGATCGATATCGCCGAGTGGAGGGAGTCCAGCAACCGATGATGGATCACCCGTTGAGGAATCGAACTCAGCTAGTCAGCTGATCACTGACTCGGCTGAGCCTGGAGACCAATTCGAAGATGAGGAAGACCTTGACTATGGAGAAGGAGATGAAGATGATGATGATGAGGAAGTCGACTACGAGAAGTCGACTGGTGAGCTACTCAGTGAGGTCGATGAGTTGTTGTTCCATGTGGATCGAAGGAGGAATATTCGACCAGATGAGCGCAACTCGACCGCTGAGTTAGCTGAAGATACGGACGACGACGAACAAGGTGTTGCTCAAGGGACCGTCCGCCCCGAATTCCTAGAGTAACACGGAATGCCGATTGGCCGCGTCTACATACGATTGTGGCTCAAATTGGCAAAGATGATACGGATGACGATGAAAACGAATACCAAGGTGTTGCTCGAGGGGAACATCCGCCCCGAATTCCTAGAGCAACACGAAATACCGACCGTCGCTACGAGTCGTTACCCGCGTATGGTTTCGAAAGCGACTTGACCCAGGTTGGTCGCATGTGCTGCACGTTCTGCACACAAGTGCACAGCGTCGATCATTGCGAGGTCTTCCAACGCTTCGAAAGTCTGACCAAGTTTGTCAGGACGTCGGTCGACAAGTCCGCGGTTCCAGCCGACCTCCAAGACATTTATGAGTCGACTGATGATCAGCTCGACTGCTCAACAGCTCTGGTTCGGGTGGATGAGAATTCCATTCTGAAATCAGCCGAATCCATTCGACAGAGCAAATATTGGGGCAAGGTGCCACCGTCGCGGTTATGTGAGGCAATGAATGCTGATACGTTAGAGCCGACGTTGAGCAGGGGATGCGCTCCGAAGGACGTTGGACCCACGGTCGATCGATGCTCTGCACGTTTTGCACGCAAAAGCACAGCGTTGATCATTGCGAGGTCTTCCAGCGTTTCGAAAATCTGACCAAGTTTATCCGGACATCAGTCGACAAGTCAGCGATTCCAGTCGACCTCCAAGAAATTTGTGAGTCGACTGATGTTCAACTCGACAGTTCAACAACTTGGACTCGGTTGGATGAGAACTTTATTCTGAAATCAGCCGAATCCAGTCGACTGGATGAAGATTGGGGCAAGATGTCACGGTCGAAATTACGCGAGGCGTCGATGGCCGATAAGTTCCAGTCGACCGTCAACATGAGAGACGCTCGGAAGGGTATTGGACCCACGGTCGTCAGATGCTCTGCACATTCTGCGCGCAAAACCACGATGTTGGCCATTGCGAGTTTTCCCGAAACCTTGACAAGCTCATTCAGTTCGTCGGGACGACGGAGGATAGGTCGAAGATCTCAGTCGATCTCCAAGAAAGTTGTGGACCGACTGAGCAACTCGGTGCTGGCACAGTGGACTCGACTTGTGGATCAGTCGACTCAGTGGTTTCGTCGCGGTCGTTCTTGATCTCCATCCCGAGGAAATACTCGAGCTCGCCGAGGTCCGTCATCTCGAAGCGTTCACTCAGCGCGCTTGGTCGATTGCAGCAGGTCGTCGTTGCTGCTTGCCAGGATCAGGTCGTCCACGTACAGCACCACGAATATCATCTCTTGATCATTCCGCTTGATGTAGACGCAGTGGTCGGACTCGCACTTCTTGAACCCCATCTTCAGCATGAAGTCGTCGATGGTATGGTTCCACATGCGCGGCGACTGCTTCAGTCCATACAGCGACCGCTTGAGCTTGCATACGTGGTCCGGATGGTTTCGTCCACATAGCCGTCCGGCTGCGCCATGTAGATGTCTTCGTCGAGAACTCCGTTCAGGAAGGCTGTCTTGACGTCCATTTGGTGCAGCTTGAGACCATACTTGGCAGCCATGCTCAGCACTGCCCGAATTGACGTGAACTTGGCCACTGGTGCGAAGGTCTCATCGTAGTCGATGCCATACTTCTGCGAAAATCCCTTGGCCACCAGTCGCGCCTTGAACCGCTCGATCTCTCCAGCTTGGTTTTCCTTGACTCGAAACACCCATCTGCAGCCGATCGCCTTGCGTCCCTTCGGCAATGGTACGACATCCACGTGTCGTTCTTGCGGAGTGACGTAACTTCCGAGTCGCAGGCCTCCTTCCACTTGACTGTGTCGCTGGATTCCATCGCCGACTTGAACGTTGTCGGCATTTCTCCCACTGAATCCACGACGTACGCAGCTTCAAAGCTCCCACTTTCTTGTGCCGTAGCAGACATTTCGTCCAGAGTCTGGTGTCGACTCTGCGACGCATACCGCTTGGCACTTGGAATCTCCACGGCTTCCTCCAGTGACTGCGTCCGCGGGTGTCGCTTGCTGCCGGGCTCGAAGTCTTCGTCCCGCGCAGCTTCTTCCTCTTCTTCGTTGTTGTCATCCGACTGCGACGAATCTTGATCCGTCACCTCTTCATCTTGAAGTTCCACAACAACTTCTTGATCGTAACTGCGTCTCCCACCGTCGAAGACGTCTTCCATAAACTGCGCGTCGCGGCTCACCAACATGCGACCGCTCTCTAGTTCTTCAAACCGATACGCTTTCTCGTGCTCCGAGTACCCGAGGAAACGGCAACGCACCGACCGAGCATCAAACTTGGTACGTTTCTCTTTCGGAACCGTCACGTATGCGTGGCAACCGAACACTTTCAGGTTCGTCAGCAGCGGTTTCTTGCCTGTCCAGACTTGGTGCGGCGACTTGTCATGGCTTATGGCGCGTGTCGGACACCGATTACGGAGGAACGTAGCTGTCATCACCGCTTCACCCCAATACGACTTGGACAATCCGGCATGTTCCAACATGCAGCGCGCACATTCCACCAACGTCCGGTTCATTCGCTCGGCGACTCCGTTCAGCTGAGGAGGTACGGTGGTGTGAACTTCTGCACGATCCCGCGGTCGCTGCAGAACTTGGCCATCGCACCGGAAGTGTACTCGCCTCCGTTGTCACTCCGAAGCACTTTCACACGTTTGTCGGTTTGAGTTTCAGCAAATGCCACAAACTCAGCGAACTTGGCGGCCACCTCAGACTTGTTCCGCAGCAGGTACACGACGCAGAAGTGCGACTTATCGTCGATGAACGTGACGAAGTAGCGCTTGCCACCAAAAGTTGGCGTCTGCATCGGACCGCACACATCGCTGTGAACGACCTCCAGCACTTGCTTCGCACGGTTCGGAGACGACTTCATGTAGCTCACTCGCGTTTGCTTGCCGAGTGAGCATCCGTCGCACAGCTCCCACTGCTTCACCGACGTCATGTCAATGCCAGTACCGTAGCCCTTCTTGACGATGGCGTCTAGACCGCCATGGCCGATGTGGCCAAGTCGAAGGTGCCAGAGGTACGACGTGGTGTCCCCTTTGCGACCCTTCAAACTTGCCACATTGGCCTCGTCAGGCATCATCGGAGTCATGCACAGCTTGAACAGCCCTTTGCCCTCACGAGCGCCGAGCTTCCACTTGAGACCCTTCGTTTCCGCGAAGCATCCGTCGCTCTCGAAGGTGACTGGCCCGACGTCCTTGGTGAACCGACCAACCGAAAACAGGTTGCGCGACAACTTCGGGATATGCCACACACTCGTGAGCACACCTTCTTCATGCCTCGCGGAGTCTTCATCGACATCACAATGTCGCCGGTCCCCACAGCCTGAACCACACCGTCGTCCGCGAGATGCACGTCCACCGGAGAGATCTTCTTGTAGTTCTTCATGTACTCCTTCGAGTACGTCATGTGCTGCGTCGCACCCGAGTCGACCAGCCACACTCCATTCGACTTGGAGGCACCCGTGTTGCCACCAACCGAGAAGAGGAAGTCGCCAGAATCGTCTTCACTCTGCGCGACATTCGCTCGTTGTGGCCTCTGCCGCCCGCGTTCTCGCGGATCCGCACCGGACACTTGGCGATCCAATGTCCGTGCTCGCCACAGTAGTGACAGGCACTAGTCTTCTGCGCCTGTCGACCCTTGCGCTTGTTGTCGCTTGTCATAAACGCTTGGCCTTGCCCGTGCGCGGCTCCATCGACGCCGCCACCTTGCTCCTTGCGCTTCATGTCCTCATGCAGGAGCCGAGACGTCACGAGTTCCCACGACAGCGAGTCCGCCCTGGTCTCCAACGCCGTGATGAGGAACTGGTACGACTCGCTTAAACTGCCCAAGCGTGATCACCAAGTCGTCCTCGCTGACCGGAGCGCCAACCGCGTCGAGCTGCTCCGCCAGTGTCTTGAGCTTGTTAATGTGCCCCAGCACATCATCACCTTCGTCCATCATCGTCGTAAAGAAACGTCGACGAAGAAAGAGCTTGTTGGCCAAACTCTTCTTCTCGAAGTGCCCTTCCAGTCTTGACCATGCATCATGCGCGTCCTTGGCCGAGCGAACCAACGGCAGCTGCGAGTCCTCCATCGCGAGACAGACGATCGCCAGTGCCTTGCGCGACTTCTTCCGGAAGAGCGCTTGATCCGCCGCAGTCTGGCAGTGCTCCAGCTTCACTTCCCCACTTGTCACTTCCCACAGTTCGCGCTCCTCGAGCACCATCTGCATCTTGAACTTCCACGTGTGGAAGTTGGTTCCGTCGAACTTGTTGATGCGGGCGGTCGTGGTCGGGGTGGCGTCCATGGCGAAGGCGTAGTCGGGGTCTTGGTCAGGGAAGACGGGGCTTGGGCTCATAACCAAAAGGCTTTGGTCGATTGATGGCAAAATGCAAAGTGATTGATTTAGGTCCTTAGTTCGCAAACTCCTTGCTACCTCTAAGCCTACTGAATATTCTACTGGATACACTACACTGGATTCTTTACTGGATACTGAGTTACTTCAGCCAATCAGCGACTGCCACGTGGATGCCCATCTTGTACCCACAATCTTGCCCACGTGTCCCGTAATCCCTGTAGCGTAAACAGCGTCTCATCATCAGTGTCCATAAACACAGGAATGATTGCGGTCCCACTGAGTGAAGGTCATACCGGTATCTTACCGGTATGCTGCAGCTGGTCGAGGCGTCTACTTGACAACACACAACGTCTTGCGACCGCAGTTCAGCGCTTTCAGGCTGGAGAACACGACGTTCTCGTAGTCGGGGAGGCTGCAACAAGCAGATCGCCACGTCTTCATCCTCCATCTTCGCGCCGATGCCGAGCTTGGCGCTGATGTTGAGGACCTCGTTGCAATGATGCAAGACGCCGCCTTCCGACATCTCCATGCTGAAGAGTTGGCGCTTCAGGTGATGCGTCCAGCCCTGCGAACCACCGTACAGCGTCTTCAGGCGCGACCAGGCAACCCACGCTTCTCGCAGTCGTCGACCACATGGTGGTAGTCCGCGTCCATGTGGAGCAACATCAGTCCGCGATGTTGCTCGACTTGACATAGTCGTCCTTGGCCCGCGAGTCCGTGAAGCTTGGCGTCGTCTCGCGGTTGACCATGCCACGTCGATGGTCAGGAACACGCCACGCATGTAGCGGTTCCACGTCGCGTAGTTGTCCCCGTTGAACTTGTCAATGGTGACCTTGGTCGAGGCGTCTTGGGCAGAGGACATGGTGCTTGGGCTCATAACCTGATGGAAGGTATGGATCTTGGACACGAAGCTTGGACGAAGCGGGAGAGGGACGTCGCAGACGGCGGGACCGGAGCGAAGACACTTGAGGGGTAGAATGAAGATTCGAAAGTGATTGATTGATCGGAGCTTACACTGTCTTCACTACCTAGTCTGCATCCAATCATTTGGTGCATCCAATCACCAACACTCTGTGCTCGTCCAATCATCCTACTCGTCTAATCATCGGTGGCGTAAACAACGTACCATAAATCGCGGGATCGTATTGGACCGGTTCGGGTTAACCGGTTAATGGGTACAACTGGTACACAGTACCCAAAACCGGCAACCCTCAATACGCCCCCTCAATGCGAACACGCGTGGATACCGAGAGCAGCCGTCAGGTCTGTGTGGCGAGGTCCCGGGAGCGCCTTCGTCATGATGTCCGCCAGCATCACAGAAGTCTCGCAATACTCGAGCTTCACTTCACCACGCTTGACTTCGTCGCGGATGTGGTGGTACTTGATGTCGATGTGCTTGGCGCGGCCGTGGTTCACTGGGTTCTTCGTCATCTTGATGCACGACTGGTTGTCTTCGCGAACCTTGAGCTCGGGACCAGTCTCGTTGGCAGATACCAGAATCTCGCACAGCAGGCGATGAATCCACTTGCCTTCTTGAATCGACAGGCTGAGCGCGATGTACTCGGCTTCGCTTGTAGACAGCGAAAGACTTGACCGCTTCTTGCTGCCCAAACTCACTGGCGCACCCATCAGCATGAACGTGTAGCCGGAAGTCGACTTGCGATCCGCGAGGTCGCCAGCCCAGTCCGCATCGGAGTAACCACGAAAGTCAACGTCGTCACCCGGCTTGAAGCAGATACCATGCGTCTTGGTGCCTTGCAGGTAGCGAAAGATACGCTTGACCGCAACCCAGTGTTCCTCTTGAGGGTTCTCCATGAAGCGCGACACATAGCCAACAGCGTACGCAATGTCCGGGCGCGTGGCAGTCATGAGGTGCATCAGGGCACCAACGGCTTCGCGAAATGGAGCATTCACCTTGGTCGTTGCTTGGAACCAGTCGAGTGCTCATGTCGACGGGACTCACCACGGCCTTGCACTCGTCCATGCCGAAGCGCTTGAGAATGTCATCCACATAGCGCCGCTGGCACATCGTCACACTGCCGTCCGGGCCGTCCACCAACTCGATCCCAAGAACAAACGCGCACTTGCCGCTGTCAGTCATCCCGAAGCGAGTCTTGAGGTCCTTCTTCGTGCGTGCGATCAGCTCAGGTGAACTTCCGGTAATCAGCACGTCATCCACGTATACCAGCACGAGCACGCAGTGACCATCGACAACCTTGATGTAGAGGCATGGGTCGAAGGCCGACACTTGAAAGTCGATAGAGCACATGAACTCGTCGAACGTCTCGTTCCAAACGAGAAGCTTGCTTGAGACCGTAGATCGCCTTCACCAGTTCCAGACAGTCAGTCGCCATCCAGTTCGACGCCTTCAGGAACCACGCAGAACACCAGCTCCTTCATTATCCCGTATAGGAACGCAGTCACCACGTCGAGTTGGTCGAGAGGCCAGCCGAAGTACTTGGCGATCGCGATGATCATGCGCAGCGTCACGTACTTGACCACGGGCGAGAACGTCTCCGTGTAGTCGATGCCGTACTTCTGCTTGAAACCTTTGGCCACGAGGCGCGCCTTGTACTTCTCGATCGATCCGTCCGCTTTGCGCTTGATCTTGAACACCCACTTGGCGCCGATGGCGCGCTGTCCGTTGGGCAACTTGGCAGCACGAAACACACCACGAAGTCGCATCGACTTGAGTTCCGCGCGAATCGCCTTGCGCCAATGCACTTGATCAGGGCCGTTGACAGCTTCTTGAAACGTCGTCGGCTCCGATAAGTCTGCTGCTTCGACGGCGTTGGCACTGGCACGCCAAAACACCGGTGGAGTCGAATCATCGTCTTCATCTTGGTCTCCAGACTTTTCTTCTTCATCTCCGTAGGCTCGGTGCGAAGAGGAGTCGCTCGGCGCACTTCTTCCAGTCCAGGTCGATGACGCACAGCGCGCGGTCGACTGGCAGCTTCATCTTCGTCTCTTGGGCGATTCTTGCGCTTCCCTGCCTGCTTGTACTCCGTCTGGCGCGAACCGTCGTCGTCGATGTCGAGCGAATCGAAGTCCAGATCGTCGACATCTTCATCGGAAATCACCGGAGAAAGTCCAAAGGTCGACTCATCGAAATTGACATCGCGACTGATAACCACCTGCCCCGCCTCGATGTCATAAACTCGATACGCCTTGGACACTTCTTCGTAACCGAGGAACAGTCCGGCGCGAGCCTTGGGATCCCACTTGAGCCGCTTCTCCTTCGGAGTCAGGATGAACGTCCTACAGCCGAACACACGCATGTGCTTCACACTCGGCTTTGACTTGTACACGATCTCGAACGGAGTCTTGTGCTCGATCTTGGGTGACGGCAGGCGGTTCTTCACGTAGATGGCCGTCATGGCCGCCTCAGCCCAGAAACACTTGTTCAGCTTGGCGTGATGCAGCATGCTGCGGCCGATCGTGACGATAGTCCGGATGGCTCGCTCTGCCGTGCCGTTCGTCTGGTGCGCGTACGGAACCGTGGTTTGCTGCTCGATGCCTTCGTCTTCGTAGAAGTCCTTGAGCGAGTTGGTTGCAAACTCACGAGCTCCGTCGTGCCGCACAAACTTGACCTTCTTGCCGAACTGCTTCTGCACCTTCATGATGTACGTCTTGATGCAGTCCGCTCTCCGACTTGGCACGCAGGCAGAAACCCTTCATGCATCCGCTGGCTTCGTCCACGATCAGCAGCAGGTACTTGCTGCCACCAAGTGAGTTTTCCTCCATGGGTCCGCAGATGTCGAAGTGGATCAGCTCGAACGTGTCGTAACGACGCTTGTCACGGTTGCTTGGAAACGGTTTTTGAACCATCTTCCCTTGCTGGCATCCACGACACAGACTTGGTCCGCTCGACTTGGAAGGTGCCTTCGCGTCCTTGATCATGTGGTTGTCGACCATCTTGCGAAGCACCTCGACTGGAGCGTGACCCATGCGCGCGTGCAGGTCGACAATCTTGCCACTCGTCGCCGCATTCGCCGATCGCTGAGGCGTCATCAGCCAGTAGAGTCCATCCACGAGGTTTGCCGTCGCCACCACTTGCTTGGAGCCCTTGTGCGCAATCTGCATCTTGGTGCCGTCGAACACGACTTGGAACAGACCACTCTTGTTGATCTGTGGCACCGAGAGCAGGTTCTTGATCTCGATCTCGCGCTCGTCGCCGTTGGGCAGGACCACTTGTTCCACGATGGTCCCCACACCCATGATGGCCGCCTTGTTGCCGTCGGCCACCGAAAGTTCGCCTTCGTTCCGCTCAATCAAATGGGCGAACTTGGCCTTGTCGTTGCAGATGTGGTGCGTTGCTCCGCTGTCGATCGCCCACATCCCGAGCATATCCTGCCCGTCGAAATATCACACTCCAGTGAAGCCGCGAACGCAACTCGATCAAAGCCGTAGTCGTAGTTGTTGTCGTCGTTTCGCCACTAGTGTTGGCCCCGCGTCCACGGCCGTTGCCGCGTCTTGGGCCCCGATTCTCGTCCTTCTGCTTGGTCCAGCACTTGTCAACTATGTGCCCCACTTTTCGCAGTACGTACACTCGCGAGACTCTCGGTCGGTGTTGAACGCCTTGGCGCGTTCTCCGTCTTCACCGTCGCCGTCTTCTCGCCTTGCCGCTTGATGTGCTCATTCGTGAGCACCTTCACAACGTCTTGCGACCGCAGTTCAGCGCTGCTCATCTCCAGGTTGAGCACGACGTTCTCGTAGCTCTTGGGAGGCTGCGCAACAAGCAGATCGCCACGTCTTCATCCTCCATCTTCGCGCCGATGCTGCTGAGCTTGGCGCTTCTTGTCGCGCCGCATCCCTTTCCGTGTTGGTGCCATCTCTTTGCATCAGCCCACGCGCACTGATCGTCGCCACCGACTCCGCACCTCCATCCGAGGCTCATTCCTCGTTTTGCGTGGTGGCCCGTACTCCACCATGGACAAGACCGACAGCCATCTGCCCGACCTGGAGAAGTCGCCCAAGGCGGCCTACGCCAAGCTGGACGGCGATGTGCCGCTGCAGCAGGACTTTGAGACGGGCAACTCGCTCTACGCGCGTCTGCAACGCCTGGCCGGCAAGCTCAAGATCGAGCAGCGCGGCATCGAGCGCGTGCCGGAAGACGAGCGCCACGACGACTCGCTGCTCAACGTGGGCAGCATGTGGCTGGCGGCCAACATGGTCATCAGCTCCTTCGCCATCGGCGTGCTGGGCAAGTCGCTCTTCTACTTGGGCTCGGCCGACGCCTTCCTCGTCGTGCTCTTCTTCAACATGGTGGGCATCCTCCCCGTGTGCTACTTCTCCACCTTCGGGCCCATCTTCGGACTGCGGCAGATCGTGCTCTCGCGCTTCTGGTACGGCTGGCACGGCGTCAAGATCGTGGCCGTCTTCAACGTGATCGCGTGCCTCGGCTGGTCCTGTATCAACGTCATCGTGGGCGCGCAGGTCATCAACGCAGTCAACAGCGACGTCCCCGGCTGGGCGGGGATCATCATCATCACCGTCTGCACCTTCATCGTGTCGCTCTTCGGCTACAAGGTCGTCCACGCCTACGAGTTCTGGTCGTGGATCCCGGCCTTTATCGTCTTTATGATCGTGCTCATTGAGTTCGCCATCTCGGGCGCCTACGTGCACATCCCCATGGGCACGGGCGTCTCGGAGGTCGGATCGGTGCTGAGCTTCGGCGCCACCGTGTTCGGCTTCGCCATCGGCTGGACGTCGTACGCCGCCGACTACACCGTGTACCACCCCGTGAACCAGAGCATGGTGAAAGTCTTCTTCTCGGCCTACACGGGACTCATCGTGCCGCTGCTCTTCACGCAGTTCCTGGGCGTGGCACTCATGACGGCCACGGACGAGAGCAACCCGGACAGCAAGTACCGCGACGGCTACGATGAGGCTGGCGCAGGCGGTCTCATCAGTGCGGTGATCGTTGGTCCGCTCGGAGGCTTCGGCCAGTTCTGCCTCGTGCTGCTGGCGCTGTCCATCATCGCCAACAACTGCCCCAACATCTACTCGTTCGCCATCACCGTGCAGGTCTTGGGAGTGGACCCGCAGCATCCCGCGCTTCGTGTGGACGCTGGTCGGCTCCGTCATCTACGCCGTCGTGGCTCTGCCCGGCTACTCGCACTTTGAGCGTGCTGGAAAACTTTATGAACGTCATCGGGTACTGGATGTCCGTGTACGCGGCCATCGGTCTCACGGAGCACTTTTACTTCCGCAAGGGCTACTCGGGCTACAACCCGGCCGACTACGACAACCGCGACAAGCTGCCGCACGGCATTGCGGCCATCTTCTCCTTCTGCGTGGGCATCGTGGGTGCTATACTCGGCATGAGCCAGACGTGGTATGTTGGCCCACTCGCCAAGCTGTGCGGTGAGGATCCGTTCGGCGGAGACATTGGCGTCGAGCTCGCGTGGCTCTTCGCTATCGTGTCCTACCTGATCACGCGGCCCATTGAGCTGCACTACTTCGGCAAGTAGACGCTCACCAGTGTATCCATGTAATCAGTAGACCCACCCGCGCAGATACTGTAGCGGCTACTACACTCTTTTGCTCTGGTTTTGCTCCTTGAGCTAACGCCGCAGTACCATTTAACAATATGACTCGTTATCACTCTTCGTCCACACCAAAGCATTAGTTGACTTGCTGTTTGTGGTTTTTTGCTGTTCGAGGTCAAGCTTTGTTGCACCCAAAGCGCAAGAACTTCAACGTGCATAACTCAAAGCTTTTGGTGCTGTCAACTTCCCACCTCCTACCGCTCAGCCGAATGCACCGACGCGCAGGTGGCCACCCAATTGCTACTACGGATATACCAGTCCGATAACCGGAAGTCGAACCTGCTGAGTCAAGGCGATGCTTGCATGGACACCTCGTCCGCCGTTAACGTGACGTTCAACCCTGAAGAAACTATCCCCCCTTCCACGACTAGCCCTCCGTCAACTACTGCAGCCCTTCAATCTCTCTCGCCATTGTTGTCATATCTCCATTCGTTGTCTACAGTAGTTTCAAAACAAGTGAGAGATACCCTGAACTTAACAAGTTGAGCTTTTTACAAACAAAACAAAATCATAGCTGTGTCTACGAAAAGGGTTCGACGACACTAAACTATACCAGTTTCTTGATGGCTCGTAGCGCGTACACCACCTCGGACGCAGCAGGACGCATCCGAGGGTTCTTGGCGAGACAGGAGTCGGCGAGAGACCTCAAATCTGGAGGGCAATCCTCACCAAAGCGAAGTCGGATCGCACCTGCTGCGATCATCTGAAGAACCACGGCGTCTACCAGTTGAGCTCCACTCAAACTGCGAGCATCGTTATATGGCGGTGCGTGGGTATCCAACTCGGACAAGAGTACACCAAAGCTGAAGATGTCGACCGCTGGATCCCGATCGTCTGCTCCCATCAGAACTTCAGGTGCTTGCCAGGGGCCCGTCGCGGTTTGTTGATCCTTCTTTCCACTTGCTAGTGCTCTCAGATGCGATACCCCAACTTTGCTTACTTTCGCTTTCATCCCGCTGGTAAGCAGCACATTGCTCGCTCTCAGATCTCGGTGCAGCACTGGTGGTGCAAATGAATGAAGGTAGACGAGGGCTTCCGCCACCTCGAGGGCGATCTGCAGTTTTTGCTGCGTCCACTCGTGACGCGTCCCGGGTCTCGTGAGGTAGTCATTCACGTTGCCGTTGTCCATGTATTCAAAGAGCACCTGGATGTCGGTCTTGATCGTCCAAGCGATTCCAGCGAGCTTGACAATGCTAGGGTGGTCGAGTGGGGCTACCAACTTGATCTCTTCGATGAAGCTCTTCGTGATGCGTCGACGCGCCAAATCCTTACGCAGACGCTTCGACGCCAATAACTGCGTCTTGCGATACTTGACGAGCCATACGATGCAATGAGAACCAGTGCCAATCTTCTTGAGGTTCTTGATGTCTCCCGGTTTCAACATCAACGGTATCAGTTGCGGGTCGTCCAATTCCGCCGTAATGAACTTCGCCACTCGTCGACGTCGACGGCAGACACAAACCGCAATCACAAGCAATACAGTGAGCATCAATAATCCACCAGCAGCGTTAGCGACAATTGCCCATGTCTTGCTATTCGAACTGGATGTTGTCGCATTAGTCGCGGTGGCTGGCGATGTCAGGCAAACTTGAATGGTATTGCGAAGTTGCTGCGTATTGTTCGACTGACACGCTGCTTGTGTTTCGAAGTCAGCTTCCGTAATGTCCAAAATGTCAAGATTTTGCAAGAATCGGAACTGATCTTCTGTGAATTTCGGCGACAAGAGAGATGATCTGCCTCCAGAAATGTACCTGTCAATGAAAATGTTAACACTGTTAGATGATATGGGACGATAGTTTGGTTGACGGCTTAGGCGCTACGTACAGGCGCTTTAGCTGGGAGCAACTGTAAACGGCCTCTGGGATAGCGGTCAAGTTGTTGTTTCCTAGATGTCTGCATTTCACAAGAACGTTAATAACAACAGTACACAATCGGGAGCAGGAACTGTAAACGTACAACGTCTCCAGGTTCGGATAGATTGCCTCGAAAGCGGCAATGTTGTTGTTGCTCAAGTTCCTACACATACAACAATCACCGTTCACGGAAGCAAGGATTGGTTAGCGTTCACAAACCAGAAACAACCTGAAGTTGCACATACAGCATTGTAAGTGTGTTGGAGGAGTCCAAAGACGTCACTTTTTCGATCTGGTTTGAGGCTAAGTTTCTGTGCAAACTCAAACTTGGTTAGACACCAAAAATGTTCCTGACCCGTAGAAGCTAAGGTTATATACTAACAGGCTGTGAAGATTCTCGTAGCTTGTAAGGGATGCAGGCATTGCGGTGATATTGTTCGATGCAAGATTTCTAAATCAAACACAATATTTAGTCTAACTAGCAGCTCCAACAGGCAAAGCACAAACTTACAAAGTTTTCAGCGTAGTTATGAAATCCGTATCATTGAGAACCGTGATGTAGTTTCCTCCAGTGAGCTGTGCGTAATACAGAGTCGAGAAGTCAGAGCAGGATTGTCCACGTTAAACATTGTTTTTCGAGGGGGGCTTACAGTTCTTCAAGCTCCGTGAGCGCAGCCAGTTGTGTTGGAAACGTGTAGCTCAACGTGTTTTTCAGATCGAGCCTTGTGATGTTTACGGGTAGCTTTGTCGGGAGGTTTTGCATGATGTCTTTCAGGTTGAGGCTGATTAGTGACACTTTGGTGATCTGGGACTGGTTGACAATGAAGTCGGAGTTCAAATTGAGGTACCCCACATGTCCTTTGTAGTAACTTCTGTAGGTGTCGTCTCCTGCCAGGACACTAAAGCCAACCGTCAGTCTCACCGTTAGATTTGAGCCCACGCAGTCAATACTTACACTTGGTTAATGCCCGAGGGGATTTCGAGCTTGGCCACATCATACAAGTAGCAGTTGTCAACATGAGGATAGATGCTTGTATCATCTGGAAGATCGGCTACTGCCGAGACGTAGTTCGGATCAGCAACCCGCGATGCGGAGTCCTCGTCGCTGACGTAGCCGGAATCTCGGACGAGAAGGACGAAGGCGGAATCTGTGTAGTTGAGACAGGTGTAGGCTCCATCAACAGCAACGTCACAGAGTGCTCCGCCACCGCATCGACCACTGCATGACGAAAGAAGGGTGCCTCCACCCCGCACTCCTCCTGCGTTCATGCATACCGGTGGTGCCATGGCCACCGTTTGCAATGCTATGGCAGAGATCACTGACAGCCAAACTACGTGCGACTTGGCCATCTTGATGCAATGGAGACTTTCACGTGGCGGTGTCTTTCGGGTAATGATCCTTGCATCCGTCGAAACCAGTGGATCCAGACATGGGTGCAATGCATTGACACCCGACTGACCTCTACCAGATCGCGATTTCACCATTGAACACCTCGATGAGTTCAGAGTTCTGGATTTACCACCGTCGACTAACTTTCCTCATAACATCATGGCCAAACTCCTGGATAGACCAACACACCACGGATGGGTAGCTTCATCCACGCGAGGAGGCATGTTTAGTTCCAGCCGATCACCATCATATCTCGAGTGATGTATCGACAGTGATTCATAGCTGCATGGTGAATGGCACTGCAGTCGTTTTGGATGAGGAGGACACATGGGGCTCAAAACGAGCGTTGATGTACTTACTCGGAAAATCGGCATGCGACGCCTGACTTCGTCTTTATCTCTGTATCGTTCGCTCTACAATGCGTTTAGGAGCCGATTTGCGGCCGCCTCCACGTTGTTGTCCGTGGACTGAAGCGCTTGTAGTGCGCGCTCTCTGTCGAAACCCATAGCCTGTGTCGTAAAGAAGACAGTCGTAAGTCAAGTAAACGACACTTGACGTGCGCCAATACAGCCATCACTTACCATGAGCTGCTGAATGGCATCTTCGGACGGCGGTGCGGCCGCAAGGTGGGGTGGCAGCATGCCGCCAGCAGCAGCAGCTGCAGGGGCACCAGGCATCACCCCACCCGCACCCGGCAGTAATTGGTCGCGGAAGCCTTGGCCTTCAACTGCGGGTCCTGCTGGACGGCCACGGTTTAATCGTGCATTGGCTCGGCGCTGAGCTTCGAGCGCGTCGCTGTCGCTGGAGCGCCAACGTACTCGCTGGTACCACATCGAACAGAGGTGCAGCAGCCCAAAAGCCGAGCAAACAAACGATGGTAGGCGAAGTCGTCCCAGCGGCGTGGCACTGAACAGGACCCCGACGAAGGACCCACCCAGAAACGGAACCAAGGCACGGAAGTCACGCGCTAGTAGCTAACAGAAGCACAGACGGAACACAGTCAGCCAACCTATAAAGAACACCTGTTACAATCTCCACTTACCACCGTCATGAGCATATAAGTGCTTGCTTTGTCTGAGAAGTGGAGGCCTCCCACACTCAACGACCGCGGCTGCAATTTGGGAATAAACTCTAAAAAATGAAAAAATGAAAACATTGTCAGCACTTCAACTAGCATCACTTCAACGAGCCACGCACTGTTGAAGTAGACTGCGAAGGCTCCGATGACGGGGTATGCTCCTCCCGGGATGGTCTTGGCCAGCCACGGGGCCCACGCGAGCGCCGCCAGCTGCAGAGCCCCGAAATGAGCAGCACAAAGACCAAAACGCTGCCGAACTTGCGCGATCCCAACTGTCGCTCCAGTACCCGGAACTGGAACACGACATAGAGCCCTACCGACACCGCCAGCCCACTATTGACACAAAATAAGAACGACCACGTTAGAAACGACCGAATCCTTTAGAAATAAGCAAAAACAAAAAAGCAAAAATTGCAAACACGCAACTGGTGGAAAGTGAGTTGGCTCGAGAGCAGCCGCCAATACTGAGCGCGAGTGAAAATTGCGTTGCTGTCCAGCGCCAGGAGCCGCCCGCGGTCCAAGAGGCTGGCGGAGCTGCACGCGCCAACTGCGAGCGAGAAGGCGTACGTGACAGGCGCGCCGTCTGAAGTAGCAGGAAGAGGTCAGTTAAAGGGGAACGAAGAGGGGAAGACGGAGGAGACGCACAGAAGCCGCGGAGGTCGCCGTGCATCTTGATGTAGCGGCTGTGAATCCGGCCACGTAAGTAAATTGATGTCAGGAAGTGGCGATATGAAGTGGCGATATAAAGTGACATGGGTACTGAATGCTTCCGACTAAATACGACCAACTTCAACTTGCCTTTTTTCTTTTACTAACCGTCCGCACAAATAGCAATCGTTTCGAAACGACTGCAAGGCACGGAGCACGGGGCGCCACTGCAGCTCTCGATCCACCTAGGGACGGCCCAGACACGCACCTTCGATCGCAGCGGGTGGATTCTATCGCGATGCTCGGGCGCCGAACGCCCCCGACGATCTCCACGCGCTTCCCGAGCGCCAAGACGCTGGGAAAGGGCGTCGACAGCCCCGCCCACCAGAGCAACAACGCCAGCCATGCTGGACGCCCCGCGCTCGGACAGATCGACGCCAAGCACCTGCAGGTCGGAGCCAAAGTGTGGGTGGCCGACGCCAAAGTGCTGTGGCGAATTGGCGAAGTGCAGACCATCGCACAAGACAGGCAGACAGCGCACGTGTACCTTCCGGACGCGGCGGACGAGCAGGTGCAGACGCTGCGAATGGACCAGCTCTTCACGTTTGACGCGTCGCACATTGTGGACCACGCCGACGTGGCGCTCATGAATAACATGCACGAGGCGCCGCTGCTCAATGTGCTTCGCCAGCGCTTCGAGCGCGACGAGATTTACACCTTCACGGCGGACATTCTGCTCTCCATCAACCCGTACAAATCCATCCCGCTGCTGTACGACGTGGTAGGCTTCATGACGAGTCGCCAGGAGGCGGCTACAGAAACCGGAGACGCGTCAACCAGTGACAGCAGCGCCCCACCACATTTGTTTTCCATCGCCGAGAAGGCGTACACGGGGATGAAGGGGGTTGTTCCTGGCTCGGGCGCGCCACAATCGATTGTCATCAGTGGAGAGAGCGGCGCTGGTAAGACCGAGGCGTCCAAGTACATCATGAAGTACCTCGCCACAGCGAGCAAACACGTTGCCAGCACGAGTACCGGGAAGGCTGCAGCCATCGCTGCTGGCGTTCATGAGCAGATCGAGGAGTGTGTGGTGCTCTCCAACTTAATTCTCGAGTCGTTCGGCAATGCCAAGACATCACGCAACGACAACTCCAGTCGTTTCGGCAAGTATATCCAGATCCACTACAGCAGCGAAGGTCGCATGGCCGGTGTCTCCATCCGCCACTTTTTGCTGGAGAAGACGAGACTCGTGCGGCCGGAAGCGAATGAGCGCAACTATCACGTTTTCTATCAGCTGCTGGCGGGGCTGGATTCACTTTCAAATACGACCACAGACCCTGTAGACTCCGATCGGCCACTGCTGCTGCGGAACGACGTGTGGAATTACACCTACCTCACTCGAGGAGACTGTGTCGAGGTGGACGGAGTGGACGATGCCACCGAGTTTGAGCTGCTCCGACAGAGTCTAGAGCAGCTCGGGATGGACCACGCCAGCTTCCAACGCCCCATGTTCGAGCTTCTGGCAGCCGTTCTTCACCTCGGTAACGTGCAGTTTGAAAGCACGACAACGCAGGGTGAAAGCAACGGTGGTGATACTCGGGAGGGCGACCCTACCAGAGTTGTGTTCCCAGAGTGTGATGCTGGTGTGAACTTAGAGCACGTATCAATGCTGTTGGGCGTTGACGCGACGGAGTTTGCCAACAAGATGATAACACAAACCACTGTTACCGGTCGAGGCAGCATTCTGGAGATCAAGCTGACCCCAGAGCAGGCCAAAAATGCAATGGATGCCTTCTGCAAATGCCTGTACGGCGAGCTTTTCCATCACGTGATCGCCCGCATCAATGCCTGCGCCAAGCAGCAAACGTCAGCAAGTGCCGAAAAAAGACGCCAACGTCGCGTGTCCAAGGCGGTGCAACAGCGCCATCCGTAGCTCCGTTCATTGGGATTCTCGATATCTTCGGGTTTGAGGTGATGAAACGCAACAGCCTCGAGCAGTTGTGCATCAACTTTACAAACGAAACTCTACAGCAGCAGTTCAACAAGCACGTGTTTGTACTGGAGCAGGAACGATACGCTCGCGAAGGCATTGCAGTTTCCCCGTTGAATTCCAGGACAACCAGCGGTGTCTCGACCTGATCCAAAAGCCTCCGCTCGGACTGCTGCCTCTACTCGAGGAGCAAATGCTGCTCAAGCGCAAGACCACCGACAAGCAGTTGCTCACGATTTATCATGGGAATCATCTTGAAAAGCACCCAAGCTACGCCAAACCTCGCTTTGAGTGCGACGAGTTCATCATTCGCCACTACGCAGGAGACGTCATCTATGACATCCACGACTTCATCGCCAAAAACACCGACAATCTCCACGAAGACTTGCTGGACTTGCTTCGTCGTAGCTCCCAGCCGCTTCTGCAAACCATGTTTAACATCCCCGCTGCAGCTGCAATCGGTGGCGCGGCCACAAAACGTGGAGGACCAATGACGCCGAGAACAATGCACAAGCGTAACCAAAGTGCATCACTCACGGGCACGACAACCGTGTCAAGTCGCTTCCGCACGCAGCTGGCCGAGCTCATGGACGTTCTGTGGGCTACCACACCCAGTTACATCAAGTGTATCAAGCCGAACAACCTGAAATTCCCGGGCGGCTTCAGCTGTGAGCTTGTGCGAGACCAACTTGTGTACAGCGGCGTGCTGGAGGTTGTACGAATTCGACAGGAAGGTTTCCCAATCCGCAAGCAGTTTGACGTCTTCTTCGAGCTCTTCTGGCCTCTTGCAATTGCGAAGTATGGCATAGCAGCTACGAAAGGTAATGCCGGCAAAACTCGTGAGGCCTGCGAAGCAATCGCCCGCGAGTGGCTCAGGGATAAGGAGCTCGCACGAGAAAGCGACCCGATAAACGATGATGACGACACCCCTGAGACTGAGAAGGATGAAGCTGAGGCTGACACGAAACCCGCTCAACCACCAGCTCGTCAGATTTTGCAATGGGCAAGAACGAGATTTTCCTGCGGTACGGGCAGGTTGAACGGCTTGAGGCGTCGTTAGCCACACTTCGACAAGAGAGCATCGTGATTCTGCAGTCCAAGTTGGTACGTTCTCGACTTGCATTCAAGAAATTTCACCTTCTGCGCCGAGCAACAGTACAATGGCAAGCACTGTGGCGGATGCGAGCTCAACGTATCAAGTTTTGGAACAGCGCAGCGCCGCCATCCAGATCCAATCTCGCTCGCGTGGCTTCCAGCTGTACACATTGTTCCAGAAGAAAAGCGTGCTGCCCTCGTACTGACCCGCGCGTCGAGGCACTTTGTTACACGCTGCAAGCTCCTGCGTTTTGTCAAGTCGACCCGAGCCGCAACTGAGATCCAGCGCCATGTACGGGGTTTTATGCTTCGTACTGCAGCTGAGCGTGAACGCAAAACGCGTGCTCGCGCTACACTCAAGTTGCAGTCGTGGCAGCGAATGCATGTGCATCGTCGAGTATTGCTGACTCAGCGACAAGCCGCAGTTCGAGTTCAAACGAAGTACCGGGCTCGAACCCAGCGTCGACAATTCCTGCGCGAGAAGAAGGCAGCGATTGTACTGGCAGCATTTGTTCGGCAGGTTTTGCAGCGAAGACGATTCAGGAAGCTCAAATCCTGCATCGTGAAGACACAAGCGATGGTTCGAAAGTGGGAAGCGCGGAGTCGCTTTATCGCGCTACGTAAAGCCCTTGTCTGCATCCAGAGTCTACGCCGTCGGCGCGCAGCACGGCAGATATTTAACGTCCGAAAAGCTGCTGTGGCTTGCCTCCAGCATGCTATGGTCGGCTGGATTGCGAGATGCCGCTACGTCTCACTGAAGCGCAGCACTCGAAGGCTGCAATACTGTGTAACGAGCTGGTTGCTTTGTCGGCAGTTCCGACGCGCTCGTACGGCGTCAAGACGCGTGCAGAAGGCGTGGCGCTCGCATCATCAACGTGTTCGTTGGGAAGCAGAGGTGGCCAGCGTCTTTGCAGGTCCTAGATCAAACGCCGTAGCACCAGGTAGCGGCGGCATCGCTCTGTCGTCCTGGACTCAGCACACACGCATGGAGGAATCTGACCGACGAATGGCCAAGTTGCGGATCTCCCCGACATTTTCTTCACCTTGCAGCCACGCGCGTTCGGTTATAACTCGCTATTCCACGAAGCTGCCGCTTGCGGTGATTTCCACGTCGTCAAGTACATGCTCGGTGAACGCTCTAACGAAGAGCTACTTGGGCTCAAGAACGGACGCGGGTTTACTGCATTTCACGAGGCGTGTGCATATGGCCACCATGCAATGGTCAAGTTCCTTGCACTACAAGCGACTAAATTGATAGCCGCTCGAGCTCACGAAGCCATCTCATCAACTGCCTCATCTCCAGCGCAAGACATCAAGACCAAGTCCACCGATGGACCAGAGCTGGAAGATGTCAATGCAGCGATGCCAACAGATCAGGCTGACAACCAGCATGAAGAAGGCGGGCCTGAATCCATCGACATCGAGCGAACCATCGTTTATAGCGGATTTCTTCGTAAGCGGCGAGAAACCTCACGCTGGATGAGACGATTCGTGGTGCTCAGTGTGGCAGCGAACAAACATGATCAACCACAGCTCGAGTACTACCCGAACGATCGGAAAGTCACGTTAGCTGGTCCCAGTTCCCGTCAAATTGACTTGACCAATGCACTGCTCAAGACAAGCGTAGACTTGCCTTTCGCTTTCGAGCTGCACTCTCCGCAACTGCTGGACAGGAGCAACAAAGAGGGCCGGCTGTATTTTGCGGCATCGGGCGCGCTTGAAATTCAGTGCTGGCTCGCTCATCTTCGCAACATCATCCCAAGCAGCATCGAGTCGCGCGTGTTTGCCATGCACCGGTCGGCACAGAGCAACAAGCTCGAGTTTGTGGAATTTCAAGCTCGCCAGAAAGCCTGCAATCTACGAAGCGCTTCCCCACGACAGGAGACGCCACTGCACTTGGTCGCAAACTGCAGCAGTCTCGTGATTTTAGCAACGACTGAAGATGACACTCGCGACAACAACACGAGCAGCACCAACACTAGTGAGATACAGCTCGATGTTACCATCGTCGCAGCAAGTACGAAGTCGAAGTCTCTCCTGGATGCCGAGCTCGAGCTAGTGAAAACAACGCAGTGGCTGCTAGAGAACGGTGCCGATATCAACGCGATGACAACACGGCAAGAAACGCCATTGCAGTTAGCGCTGCAAGCTGGCCACTTGATGCTGGCGAAACTTCTGTTGGACCGTGGGGCACTAGCGTCGGGTCTGTCTGAGCCGCATTTGGTTCTGGTACGCTGCTTGAAGGCGGAGCTGGCCAAGACTGCTATCACGAGCATCTCTTCCGCTGCATGCTCATCCGTAGGGATCTCACACACAAACCAGCAACCTAGTGGGGCTGCAAACTCGCTGCTGGCTGCGGGAAGTGCACTGCTGAAGCGACCCAGCAAGTTAGCAAGGTCCTCGAGTGCAAGCGAAGAAGAGCTGCCACTGGTGTTCTTGATCAAGCAGCCGGGTAAAGTGCTCCACAGCTCGTACGTGTCGCTCTTCGTCGAGCTCACCGGCCTGAACGACGCGATGTCGCTGGGAAGTCGACGGCCACGCATCGTGATCTCAGTAATGGACCGACAGCGCAACCTCGTGGAGATGCGACAGCAAGTGTCTGTGCAGCCCGTGGCATCTTCCAGCGCGCTATTATGGGGCTTCACGTGGCACATGCAGACGCCACTAGAGAACTTGCCGCACGGAGCCTGCGTCGTCGTCGAGCTTGCCACCACCAGCACAGCTTCAGTCTCACCCGCAAATGACGGCGCGACGTCTCCGACTCTCGGCGCTAGCGTTCTCGTCCCGGAGTGCTGGACGTACCTGCAAGTCGACCAGCGCACAGCCAACAGCGCGCCCTTCACCTCTGAAATGTACAAGTACCCCGTGGACTTGTCTTCGCAGCACACTCTGCGCCGCGCCGACGCGTTCCTCTCGGGCGAGATGCTCATCTCCCAAGCTCAAGCGCACGACACATAAGACAAGTTAGTCTTCCTACCTTCTTGAATACAACCCACAAGCCAAAGGGCGAACGTGCATCAATCTATTGGAACGGAGAAAAGTAAAAAGTGTGGCCGTGGGGACACATGTACTGGCCGGCTTGGCTGCCTGGGGGCATCTGCACGCGCGTGTAGCACGTGGGGCATTGGCGCATGATGGGTCTGGGCCCGGACGTCATGGGGCTCCCCGTTGAAGCTCTGTCTCAGTCCTTGCGAGTTGCCCGAGCTTGAGGCATCCGCAGCTGGAAGAGGTGCCCATTGGGACACTGCAGCGTGCCGCGCGCCGTGGTACTCACCAGACAGCGGATACGGCACGTGGGACACTCCACCACCACGTTGCTCCTTGCCGCCGCCGCCGCGGCCGCCGCGCGGGCGCGTTCTTGAGCCGTAGGAGTGTGGGCCAGCGACTGTCCACATCCGTCGCAGAACTGTCCTCCTGACCCGCGCTTGCCACAATTTGTACCTGCAGCCCATAAAAAAATCTATACTTAGATCTGATATGTCATATAACACATGGTAGCTTGTAAGCGGGAACTTACAGTACGGATGGGCCTTGACCAGCCCCTCCGTCTGCTCGGGCCACTGCGTCTGCGCCTTGCGGCAGATCGGGCACTTGTCCGAGTTGGCCTCGTCGTGGTTGACGTTCTCCAGCAAGCAGCTGAAGTGGAAGCGGTGGCCGCACTCGGCCGTGAACAGCGCGCGGCCCAGCGCCAACTCGTCCAGGCAGATGACGCACTCGGGCGCGTCCTCCATGACGGCCAAGGGGACGTGGGCCGCGGACGGCGCGGCCGACGCGGGGGCCACGGGCGCGGGGCTAGGGGTGCTGTTGGCGTAGGCGGCGCGGTGCAGTGGCCGCCGCCGCGCCTCCACGTCGCTCCATCGACGCACTCGCACGGCCGCCATGGTAGAATGCAGAATCCAGCAAAGTACAAGACTCCTGCTGACAGCCAATGAGAAGCAAGAATGGTGATGAGGGGTAGGTGCTGAGAGTGGGCGATAAACGGTTGGGATGGTGGCAATAGCGACTTGTTGGCCAAACAACAGCTCAAAAACCAACCAGCTCCGGAGAGCTCAGAAACAAGTTAGTTACCAGGTAGTTTATTGACGATGGGCGGAACGCTCTCCATGTGCGGCTTGGGCCCTAGCGCCGACCACGACCCGCAACTGGTACGCGACTTGCAGCTCTTCTAAGTATGTAACCACCCAGTCAGTCTAACGCGCTCGGTTCTTACAGCACTACCAGCGCAAAGACTTTACCAGCAGCGACTTGAGCGGCCGTCGGAGCGCGGGCGCTCTGTGTCGGCCGCCACGGACTCGTCGGTGGCCTCCATCCTGTCCAACTCGGAGCAGCTCATCCCAGACGCCTTCCTGCCCAAGGACATCCAAGTGCTGTCCCAGCGCCGCCAGGGCCACAGCCACCACCACATGGCCTCGCGCTCGTCCTACGCCTACAGCGGCAAGAGCTCCAGAGTCAGCAACTCGTCGGGTAGAGGCGCGGGCACGCTGCACGTCGTGCGCAACAACACCGCAGACGACGACAGTGTCAGCAAAACCTTCGCGTACGGCGTCAAGACGGCGTCCTCCAGCTTCGGCTACAGCGACGACGAGACCGCGGCGATCTCGACCCGACGGGCCGGCACCAACAGCCTCTCAGTGCAAGAGCTCCGAGTCAAGTGAGTACATGCAGGAAGGTAGCGTAGTGTAGTAGTAGTAGTTATGTAGAGGTAGCAATAGACAAGAAGTCGGACTGGCAAACACGTTGTCGTGGTTAATGGACGGGGGTTCCGCTCCTTCATCGTTTCTGAGCTGCTCGGGACTCATTTGTGGACGGCGGCCTTGAGCTCTTTGACCTTCCGTCTGCACTCGCGATAGGCCTCGCTCTCCTTCTCGCACTCCTCGCCGTCGCGCAGCCCCCGCTCTCGGCGTTCTTGGCTTCCACACATCTGAACGCAGCACAAGACACAGAAACACTGAGTTTTCAGTCTCCTCCCGACATGAATCAGAGCGTGCCACTCACTTGACGTAGGTCTCCATCTCGCCCGCGCACGGGTTCTCTGGCTTGGACAGTTCGGCGCCCATAGCTCGTGGTGGGCTCAAACTCGGGGCTCAATAGAAACGGACGGTGCCTGTAACACACACAAAACGGCTGGCCCGCTGTATAATTCGCGTCGTCACACATGCAGCTTGAAGTGGTGCGCTCGCCTGGGCCATTGTCGGCGGCGTTGGGAAGTGAGATCAATTCGCTCGGGAGCAAGTCGGCCGTTGTACGTGTATGCTGTACCACCGATGGGTCGCCACTTACTTGAAGTCTTCCATCGCCATTGACGATTTCTGAAGCAGGCCCAAGCCCTCTCCCATGAGATCACGTCGGCCGATCTGTTTGCGACGTCCGCGGCAGTGCAGCAGCGCCAGAAATTAATGCTGGCCAGGGACGACGCGGGTGTCGTCAGGGGATTCTTAAAGACCGGAGTCAGACACCTGTTCTACGTGGTAATCTTTGCCGGTCTCACCTTGGTCGAGTTCTGCGTGCTTACTTACCCCTGTTATTGCTTCACAGAGCCCTAGAGGCGAGTACATTGAGATGGACCCGATCTGCGTGCTGGACTTCTATGTCGACGAGGCCTGGCAACGTCGCGGAGTGGGGAGCCAGCTCTTCCAGCACCTCCTTCTGGAAGAGGGCGTCACGCCGGACCAGCTAGCGTACGACCGGCCGTCACCCAAGCTCTTCGCCTTCCTGAAGAAGCACGCCGACCTGACGGAGCACTTCCCGCAGCCCAACCGCTTCGTCGTGTTCGATGCGTATTTCCAACCCCGCTAGTAACGAAGTAAATAACTCGATGCAACAACCTCGGGAATGCGTGGGCGTTGTTCTGTCAACTTACCTCATGTTGCACCTTCATCACTCGCCAAGAGAGGCCAGGAAAGCGTCAATTTTGGTGTCCGCATCGCCGGGGTCTTCAACCGTCGACTGGTCAAACTGCGCCTCGATCTGCCGCCCAGCAAACCATCGGCCGTTCATCACTTTCAAGCAAGCGATCGCCGCGTTCAGCTCTACAAAGCGCAGGACCACCGACCCGTCCGCTGCAATCTGAACATGCTCCACCGCTCCATGCTTGCCGCACTCCGCGCGCATGTCGTCCTCTAGCTCGTCCAAGAATGCCGCGTCGCTTCCTTCTAGCGGGTCCCAAATGTGTTTCAGAACGATGGAGCGCGACGGCATGTCCAAGTGCGCCGTAGGCTCCTCCAGCGACGCCGCTGCAGTCGTTTCCATTGACGGAACTGGCGCCTCTGCGTCCACCTTGTTCTCTTCCTCCTCCACCGCTTTCTTTCCACTGGGGAACGTTGCCTCCGTCGCCCTGCCACCAGTTCGTCAGTCTCCTGCCTCAAAGCAGGTTAACCAAACCAAGCACCGCGTACGTGATGATAACGCCCGGCTTGACTTCAAAGTGGTTTAACCTGTCCACAGCTTTGGCCATGGTCGTCCTGGACGCAAACGTCACCACGGCGTCGCCCTTGAGGCCTCCGCTCGTCCTGGTAGAACTTGACGCGCCGCACTTTGCCCAGTCTGGCGCACACGCCCTCTGCAACTCCCAATTGCCAGTGAGTTCCTGCCGAAAAGACCTCCTCCGTCTAGACGCACCCAATTGTTTGCAGGCCATGTACGTGGTTAGCCCCGTGACGTAGACGCTGCTGTTGCCTTTGCAGCGCTTGGGGCGGCGCTCAGCAGCTCGTCCGCCGCTTGAGACGCTCGCTGCTCGTCCTGTCTGCAGTGCGAGTGAGTGAGCACACGTGGCATTGTAGGAGACACAAGCGCCCAAGTTACTGCTGGATGTAGGCCAGGTTCTTGGCCCGGGCGCGCTCGATGCGCTCTCGCTCCACGTCCATAACTTGCAGTGTGAGAAAGCGATTTCGAATATTTGCCAATACAATTCTCGAATTTTGCAAAAGAAGCACTTTTATTTCCAGGAGCTCGAAGTGGCTTTGATTGTTCTTCCGACTAACGCTAGAAGTTGTCACGCGTAGATCACAATATGCAGCTTACCGGGTGTGTAGCTGGATGACTCAATACAGAGCACGCGACCGTCGACCAGGGTCCATTTGTCGTGAACTATCGTGGAGATGGCTTGGCGGCGGCAGTAGATTGGTATACCAACGTCCTCTTTGGTATGCCAACGTCTTCTTGCCAGTCAACTTCAACGTGCTTGGTTCGTTACTGTTGATAATTGCTATATACTGGTTACCACCGTTGACGCCGTGGCAGTTGAAGTGCATGTGTGGGTTGTTTATCCCGAGAAGGCACTGAAGGTGCTGGAGGTTTTCCCACGACAGTTGAGATACGTAAGACAGTTAATTGGGACCGGGCGTGAGAGAGAAGACAAGAGTGAGTAGCAAGTGAGAACTAAACTGAGCTGTGAGCTCCCAACTCCCCGGCAAGTAGCGATTGCTACCTACCTAACTAAAGTTGCAAGTTCGTTTCTTCACTCTGCGTACGCGACTGTCGTTCTCGTCAGGTTATGAGCCCAAGGATACGCGAGTAAGGAACGCTTGTGACTAAGTCGCGATGGCCACTACCAAGAAGGACGACAAGGATGAAAGGAAGAAGATACCGCCGTTTGACGGCAAGGATTTTGAGGTATGGCTGGAGCGAGTGAAACTCAAGCCGCAACGCAAACAGCTGTGGGAATACTGCGTCAAGGACGTCGCGGAACCGGAAGAGAGTAAACAATCGGATGACGACGAGTGGGTGACCAAGTCTTCGAGGGCCAAGGAGATCCTGTATGATTCGATGACAAACCAGATTATGATGACTGTGAAATACGAAGCGACTCCGTACGGTGTGATGGAGAGACTAAAACGACGTTTTATGGGAAAGACCTACCTGAAATATGCTGAAGAAAGGACAAAGTTGAGTCGGCTCCGCCTTGACCCGAAGGGAAATGTACCTGATCATTTAGGCGAGATGCGTCGTATTATGGAGACTATTTCGGTGGTTGGTCGACCGATTGAAGAATACGCAAAGCCGGTCATCATGATCGGCTCACTGCCCCGGGAATACGACAACGTTGTTCAAACCTTCCTAGCAAGTCACACTCCGCAGAACCTCGACGATCCGCCAAATTACTAGCAGCTAGAGCAAGCTCTCGAGATGGCGTACGATCATTCACAGGCTCGGAAGACGGAAGGAGCTAAGGGAAATGAGGAGAACAGAGCCTTTTTCGCCGGAGGAGGTCGCGGACGTGGACGAGGTGCAAGTCGAGGAGGTCGAGGACGCGGCCGTGGCAGAAGCGGGCGTGGTCGTGGTTCTGGTGGCCGGGGAGGATCTTATCAAGGTGGAGGCCGTGGTGCCGGCCGTGGTCAAGGTGGAAATGAGCAAAAGACTAGTGGAGGCTGCTTCCACTGCCACAACACCGGACATCAAGTGCGAGATTGCCCATTTTTGGGAAAGCGTCCGCCGACGGATGATCAAGACAGTGGACAATCTCAGAAGCGTGCTAAAACGAGTGGAGGATCGAGTGCCACCAGTAAAAATCGTGACGCTAATGAAAGCGATGATTGCGCTTATGTTGTGATTAATTTGATGAATTTGGAGAAGCGTGCGACTGGTCTTGCACGTGATCGGTGGTACTTGGATTCTGGAGCCACCAGTCATATGACGAACCAAAAGGATGGTTTGTGTCGTTTACACCTTTGAGTTCGACGGTGCAAACTGGAGGTGATAATTGGCTGGAAGTGGTTGGCATTGGAGACGTGGAAAAAGAGTTAGTTACTTCTTCTGGCAGATGCCGGATACTATTACGTGCAGTACGATACGTACCGGAGCTACAGTGCAGCTTGTTCTCGGTTAGCAGACAGGCGTCGCGTACACTTGCACCTGCGGAGAGAGTTCGTTGTCACTTTGATCAAGCTGAATATGCAGACGTGCTACTGCAGTCGTGTCGGACCAACAAGTTTCTATCGTCTACCTCTAGAGCATGCGCGAAACGCGGTGATGGTGGTCATGGCTGATGCAAAACAGCGCTTGAAGATGTGGCATGACCGGCTTGGTCACCCAGGTCGGAATGCATTTAACGCACTGTTTCGATATGCGCAATGGCCAATAAAGAAGCTTGACCTACGTTTGCCGGAAGATTTTCACTGTGAATCGTGCGTTAAGGGGAAGTTGACTAGGAAGAGTTTTCAATCGAGTAACAACGCACCGTCACAGGAGTGGCTTGTGGGAGAACGAGCACATTCCGACATTTGGGGACCGTATGCAGTGAGTTCGTATTCGGGTAAGCGCTACTTTGCTGTCTTTGTCGACGAAGCAAGTCGCTTCTTGACGTTGTTCCTGCTAGAAGAGCGCTCGGAAATATATGAGAAGTTTGAGATTTACTACGAATACGTGAAGACTCAACCCAACGTGCGTATGAAGGACCTGCAGATGGATAATGCAAAAGAATACCAGAAGCTGGGAAATATCTGCAGGGAGAAGTACGGTATGACGTGCTCTCCCTCCATCAAGCATACCCCTGAGCAGAACGGTGTTGCCGAACGCATGAATCGGACAGTAACGGAACGCATGCGATGCCTCCTTAATCATTTTCAGTTGCCACAAGAGTTATGGGCTGAGGCTGCAGTGACGGCAGCCTATGTGGTGTAGCGGGATCCGTCAATATCTGACTAAGACTGGATCCGCTTCCCAACTGCGCCCAGACACCGACTAACGGAGGGGTACTCCAATATCCGTGATACGGCTGGACTTATCACCTTGTGTACCCGTCGGTGGGCTGGATCTGCTCTCTCGGGACTCCGAAGGGTGCAGCTTGCGATTCTTGAACGTCTTGGCGGGACGCGGGGAAATTTAGTAGCGTGGAACTCTTCACTCTACTGCCGGTTATTGGATCCAGATCCCAAGCGATTCTTCGAGGTTGGATCTGGCGGCCTGGACTGGACCCTGGGCCGAGGGTTGCCTTTGCAGTTACTTGCCGCTTCCTGTAGCGAAGATCTGGGGTTGAGACACTGAAGGATCCGCGGGCCAAGTAAGGAAGTCCGTCGGATCTTGGATCTGCACTTGAATGTATGTCACTAGAGTAGGTAAGGATCTGACCAATTTATACTGGGAATGCCGAAGAATGAGGGATGGACAGCCCTCACTGGATTAATTGTGTGACCGCGTAAGCGTAACCATTCTACATTCAGCCAACATTCGTGCTACATCGGTAACAGAAACGATGATTTTATGGTATTCCCAGCTAAGTCGAAGACGATCTAGTTATCCAGTCTTACGCTAACTACTAGATCCAATACAGCGAAAGTCTTCTTAGTGTCGGGAGGCCAATGTCGTTCCTCTTCTAGGCACTTTGCAAACACTTGTGGGGTATGGAGCAAATTCAGTCTGATTTACATTATGTCCTATACCATAGTGGATTCTACCTTTGTATCCTCCAGAACAGCTGTGCAACTGTCTCTACTTGTGGGTTTCCTTACATCTCCGTTCTTGACTATCGTTGTCCACTGCTATATCACCGCCCATCCTCGAAGTAATCACTAGATCGTGGATCCTGCGTCTAATCAATTGTCGGTAGATCGTGCATCCCATCATCTTGTCTCACGCCGTTCTTGGGTCTTCGTCAACTCGTTTCGTCACGTGCCCGCCTCCTTCCAACCTCGTTACTTTCCGGACCTGTCGCCAGGATCCAAGATCCAAAGTGGCGGATCCAAGATCCAAGATCCAAAGTGGTGGATCCAAGATCCAGGATCCAGGATCCCAGGTGGCAGATCCAAAATTCAAGATCCCTGATGATAGACCCACGCTCCGAGATCCACATTGTTGATACCAGGTCCGGGTACGCCACCTGATCCTCTTGATCCCTGATCCTATCCGTGATATAGGGGAACCCTCGTCTCCTCGTTTGCCATAATCCACAGAATGGGGAACGGGATCTGTTTCTCCGGATCCTTCGACTAACTCTGTCATAGATCCGGGATAGTGACCTCGCCCCTTTCTCATTCTTTCTTAGTCATTCTACATCTCCGTCATTTCTGCAATCCACTTTACCACACCTTCTACGTGAACATTATGCCGAACTCAACGAGATACATGAAGGTGCCATATGCTGTTTGGTATCGAGAGCAACCTTCATATCCACGACTACGCACTTTCGGGTGTGCTGTGTTGACTTATGTAGACAAAGTGGAGCGACGAAAGATGGACTCCAAGGCTCGTGAAGCCATATTTGTCGGCTATAGTCGTGAGAGACGGGGATACCGCATGCTGGACAGTAAGACGAGGAAGGCGTACTACAACCACACTGCCATCTTCTATGAAGATAAAGCAGGACGGATTGCGGAAGGAGAGACTCCAATACTGGTGTCTACAATCCCCACACAGAAATACCTCGGGATTGATCGTGCAACGATGGAGACTGTATCATCAATGCTCGATGAGGCCCATCATGATGGAGAAAGCTGTGATTGCGAGATGAGATGGAGACCGTGAGCTCGGAGATGACGCGTCTCAGCGATGGCTCTAGCGCTGATAGTGTGAAAACCTCCACGTGCAGATCATTGCGCGAGTACGTGTCCACAGAAGATGCGAGTACGAAGGACTACCCAGTAACACGGAGTGGTCGTACAAGCAAACCGCCTTCCTGGTTCGGCGACTACATCTATGTTGCATACTCGAACACCAACTCGGATGAGTACGTGAGTGCATCAACATCGTGGGAGAACAATGCAACGTGAAATGGCAAAAGCGCAAGCTCTTGCGTGGTGGCAAGACTACTGTTGCCTAACTATGGGTGTCATCCATGAGCCTGAGACAATAAATGAGGCCAAGAAAAGTGAGTATTCCGTTCAGTGGAGCCGCGCTGCTCAAAAGGAGTACGATGCCTTGATGAAAAACGGAACATGGGAGCTTGTTCCACGCGCGAAGCACATGAAAGTGCTACGAAACCGGTAGGTTTTCCGCGTAAAATATCTTGCAAATGGAAGTATCGACAGATTCAAAGCAAGGCTGGTGATCAAAGGCTTCATGCAAGTCTACGGTGTTGATTACCTTGAAGTTTATTCACCGGTTGTCCGACTGGAGACACTGCGAGTGCTGTTAACTCTTGCAGCTGTCTGGGACTATGAAGTTCATCAAATGGACGTCACCACTGCCTTTTGAATGGCAAGATTGACGTGGAAGTTTTTATGGAGCAGCCCGAGGGGTTTAAAGTGCCTGGTAAAGAGAACTGGGTGTGTCGTCTGTTAAAGAGTTTATATGGCTTGAAGCAGGCGCCACGTGTTGTGGTTCCAACTGCTGAAGTCGTTCTTGGAAGAGCAGGGCTTCACACTTCTGAAATCGGAAGCTTGTGTTGCTGTAAAGGTCATTGAAGGGCAACTGGTGTTTATTCCGCTCTATGTCGATGATTTGACTGTGTTTGCCCCGAACATGAAACTTATCAATGAAATGAAGCGGATGTTTGTTGACCGATTCGAGATGAAGGACCTTGGAGAACTACACTACATTCTCGGATGGGAAGTCACACGCAATCGGAAAGAGCGAACCATCTTTATTAACCAATGTAAGTATGCCAAGACTGTGTTGGAACGGTTCGATATGGAGAAGTGCAACGGATGCAAAACGCCAAGCACATCAGACTTGAAGCTGACGAAGGGCATGTGTGCCGCTGATGCAGATGAGAAAAATTTGATGAGTGCCAAGCCGTACAGATCTGTGGTAGGAAGCCTGATGTATTTGATGTTGGTTTCACGTCCAGATCTAGCCTATTTGGTGCGCGAATGTAGTCAGTATTTGGAGAATCCTGGTATCCTACATTGGCGAGCAGCAAAACGAGGCTTGAGATATCTTCGAGAGACGCTCAATTGGGGAATTCGTCTTGGTGGACTGGAGTGGGTGAACCAGAAGTTAGATCAACACCTGCAAGCTTTCGCTGACGCCGACTTCGCAAACCGTATTGATGACAGGAAATCTGTGGCGGGGTATTTGACGAAGTTTTGTGGAAGTACAATATCGTGGAGTAGCCAAACAGAAAGGACGGTCGCTTTGCACACGACTGAGGCTGAATACATGGCCTTAAGTCTTATCGTGCAAGAAGTCATCCATCTTCGGCAAATGCTTAAAGAGCTGAGAGTACCGCAGAAGGCGCCGACGGAAGTGTACGTGGATAACGAGAGCGCCACGAAGTTGGCAAGCAACCCAATTTTTCATCAGCGAACGAAACATATCGACGTTCGTCATCATTTTGTTCGAGAGCGAGTGCAAATGCAGCAAGCTGACGTGCTACGAGTTCCTGGCACTGAAAATGTGGTGGATGCCTTTACGAAGCCCCTGCCTCGAGCCACATTTGAAAAGGGTGCACATTTTCAACTAGATACTTTTTAATTTTCAGCTAGACACTTTTGAGAATAATGTTTCCACTAGACACTTTTGCATCGCGCCACTAGACACTAGTGGCTACCCGACGATGCAACAGTGACTAGTAGAAAATGCAAACTCCAACACCCTGACCTCAACCAACCCCACCTGGACTCGCTGCACTCGCTGATGACACACCCTAAGCCCGCTACGGCTTCGCCTTCGCTTGCAAAACGTCTTCAATCTAGGAGTACCGTATGAATTCGATTAAGTCTGATTTTAAGTGTCCAGCCAGCAATGCAAAAGTGACAAGTCAAAACATTTTTATTTGGTACCGTGACATTTCAAATAGGTACGAGTGAAAGTGTCTAGCTGAAAATTAAAAAGTATCTAGCCGAAAATGAATACCCATTTGAAAAGCACAGAGCCGCGATGGGACTGATGTCGAGAGATAGGTTTGACAAGCCAAGGCTCACTGCTGAAAACCAGTAGGTGGGGCTGTGGTGATGCAGGGCGCGTCACTGCAGTGCCTTCCAACTGTCTGTCGCTTCTAAGTGTAGGTGCCATAATAGCCGTAGTACACTAGAAGGTCAGACTGCTAGAAGTAACAGAAAAGTAAACGTATAACACTCTCGTGCCGGGCAGAAGCCACGACAGGACGTGCGGTGTCGGCTCGCTCCGAATCCACTTGCTCGCAGAGCAGTAGAAACACTAGTGTGGATCAGAGAGCTGGCCGCAAACCACCAGAGCACCGCCGTACCGCAAAATATATAACAGCATAATAAAACTAAGATACTGACTCCATCGCTTGCTTGTGTCCGCAATTTTGGTTGCTCACAGCCAACGAGTCCTCCCATATTGTCCTTTGGTATGCAGCGTAGATGCGTGGGTACACGGCGGAGCGGGCAGCAGTGAAGCCGTGTGCCTCACGTCGTCGTAGCATAGGATCCGAGATCTGCAAGTCTCGCAGTGTCTGGGCTCTGGCTCGGTCGGAGTCTGGACACTGATAGACTGCGCAACAGCCTTCGTAGTTAGTACTGCAGGGCAGTTCTTCACACTCCCACTTGATCTCGATGTCGTTCGGAATGTCAGCGCGATCACACACGTAGCACAATCATGCACGTAGCTCGCAGCACGTACGCTGTACAGCCACACAATCATCAAGTCCATAGCGTAGCGTTCCGATCTCCCACAGCACAATGCATCCAGAACTCCCACTCGCTTGCCATAGCCACCGTGGTTGTAGTCGTCGTAGTCAGCCAAGTGGAACTCAGTTCCGGCGATGCGCAGCATCATCAGCAGTAGCAGCAGTAGACTCTGCAGCAACAGTGTCCGTCGTAGCTGCATTTGCATCGTTCTCGTCAAGCACAACAGGCAAAACCTTCATGGCCTTGCGAAAGTAGGTGAACTTCACCATCGCAAGCGCTTTCGTCATGACGTCCGCGACCATCTCTTCAGTGCCAATGTGTTGAGTTGTGAGCCTCTTCAGCTCCACGTTGCGCCTCAACAGGTGATGCTTGTTGTCGATTGCACTTCGAATGCTTGCCTGGCTTGGCAGTCAAAGCAATTGCTCCTTGGTTGTCGCCGAGTAAGAGCGGCACAGGATTTGCTAGCTCAACCCTTTGCAAAGTCCCGCAATCCAAAGCAGATCCTTGGTAGCCTCCGCCATAGCCACGTACTCAGCTTCGCACGTGCTCAAAGCATTGATCTCTTGCTTGCGAGACGCGTACGAGATGACATCACCGTCTAGCATAGTCACGTAGCCGCTGATACTCCTTCGATCCGCAGGGTCGTTAGCGTAGTCAGCATCCGAGTAGCAGCTAATGCGTACTTCACTTCCTTGTTGCACGTCCATCACGAGTCCGAAGTCACACGTGGCCTTGAGGTAACGCAGTACCCTCTTGGCCTGCGCATAGTGCGTGTGATCGTAGCACGCCAGGTACTTCCCCAAATGTCTCGTAGCATGGGTAATGTCAGGCCGCGAGGCACTGACAAGGTACTGGAGTGCTCCAACAAGTTCTCGATAGGGTAGGTAGTCCGTAGTTGCAGGAACCACCTCATGTCGTCGCCTCAGGCGTCGTGCACCCATTGCAATCGCTCATATGAAAGCGCTTCAGCACTTCCACAACATACTATCGCTGACAGTAGACAATGCTCCGCTCTGCGCAGTTAATCAGGATCTCCACACCCAAAAGATACTTGACTGTGCCCATCGTAGTCAGCTCGAAAGTCTCTTCTAGTCTCGCCGCAATTCTGGCGCACAGGTCCCGCGGTCCCATCAGCAGTAGGTCGTCCACGTAGACAGTCAGCAGCAACTTAACTTCACCCTTCTCCTTCAGAATGTAGAGACCGTAGTCTGATTCGGATCGCTCAAATCCCATTGTCATCAACTTCGCATGAAGTGTCTTGTTCCAGATATTCGGCGCTTGCTTAAGCCCGTACAAACTCTTCAGTAGTCTGCACATGGATGCAGGTCCATCGATCTGGAAGCCAGGAGGCTGCTCCATGAAGATCACTTCCTCAAGGTCCCCATACAGGAATGCCGTCTTCACATCGTATTGTAGTACCTTCCAACCGCGCTGCACAGCGAAGTAGATGGCGGCTCGGATGGTCTCGAATCTGATCACCGGCGCGTAGGTCTCCGAATAGTTGATCCCGAGTTGTTGTTTAAACCCATGAATCACAAGCCGTGCCTTGAATCGCTTTACACGTCCACGCTCGTCTCGTTTTACTGCAAAGACCCACCGACAGGTAATCACCTTCACACCTTTCACCACCTTCCTTGGTACCAGCTTCCAGGTCTTGGAACCCTTCAGCAATTGAAGTTCTGCTAGCATAGCCGCTCTCCATTTGAGCCAGTACTTGCTGGCGCGTGCCTGCTTGTAAGTCGTAGGAATGTCGATGTCAACTGAGGTAGCCTGCACATGGTCCACCACGTTGTCCAATAGCCGCACGTTGGGCTTCTACGCCCTTCGTGGTCTCTTCAAACACGGTTCGACTGGAGGCAACTGAATTGCAAATCCGGTTGTCTGCTTCTCCGTCCTCTTCACTGGTTTCTTGCGCGCTCTGCTCTTTCGCCTCTTGTTCACCGTCTTCAACGGTGCCAGTGGTTGCCCCGGCGCTGCCTGAGGCACAGCTGGTTGCGTTTCTCCAAGCTGCTTGTCGGCTAGAGACATGTCAGTGGTCTCAGCTATAGTCTTGCCACTAGACATCTTCGTCTTGGCCACAGTATGCGCTGCATTCTGGGCCGCCATCGTCTCTGCAAGTTGCGCTGCAGTCCGGTCTTCAGTTCTGCGCTGCAGTCCGATTGTCAGTCTGCGCTGCAGTCTGCACCTCCAATTGCTGTTCAGGAACCCATTCTCTCTCATGGAGCTCAGCGGCCAAGCTCTCTGGCTGCGAGCTGCTAAAGTCAGCAGCATAGGTATCCATAGTCGTCTTGATTCTCACGACTGGAGGCGTCGCAGGAAGAGCATGGTCTCCGTGGAGAAAGTTGTTCTCCAACAGCATCTTCATGTAATTCCCGTCGATAGTGAACTCCTCATGAAAGCGCACGTTGCCGTCTTGCGCGGTCGTCACCTGGCACGTCTCCACATCCATGAACTTGTAGCCTTTGGTAGTCGCACTGTAACCGAGTAATAGACACATCATTGTTCGCGATGCCAGCTTGTCCTTCCATTGTTGTGACTCAGGTGGTATCCGCACGTGGGCAATGCAGCCCCAGGTTCATAAACGGCTAATGCTCGGCAAAGTCCCGAAAAGCTTCTCGTGCGGCGACACGATTCCGAGGATCTTCGTCGGCAACATGTTCAGGGTGTGCACCCATGTGCAACAGGGCCTCGCCCCAAAGCATGTTCGGTAGGTGCGTGGTGGTCAGCAGAGCTCACACACGCGGTAGCACCACTCCATTCGCCCTTTCTGCGATGCCGTTCTCTTGCGGCGAGTAGCCATTAGTCGAGCGCTGCTCGATCCCATTCTGCACGCAGTAGTCATGCACTTCTCCGTTTAGAAATTCACGACCTTGATCCGAACGCAGGTGTCGAACAGGGTGGTCGGGGTTGTGCACTTTGAATCGCCTCAATAACATCAATACAAAGTAGCTTGCATCACTCTTCGCTTCGAGCAAATACGACCACTTGTATCTTGTAGCGACATCAATGATGAACAGGAACATCTTCGCACCACTCACGGTCGGCTCACTCATAGAGCAGATGTCCATCACCAAGATTTCCAGCGGTCGGTCCGTCTTGACAGGTAACCGAGGATGACGCATAGCCTTAGCCTTGCTAGTAATACACGCCACACATTCGTAGGAGCTCAATGTCTTGGTATTCACGTTAACACCAAGGTCGATCTTGGCTGCTAACGCGCTCAACAGATGCATGTTCAAGTGGCCGAGTCGCTGATGCAACAGCTCCATCGACTTCTTGTCATCAAGCGTTTGCTGAGCCATCGCCATGACCATCACCCCCGTTACTCGCGCTGTCTTGAGGCGGTAGATGTTGTCATGCATGTCGAACTTGAGTACGGTTCCAGGCTTGCTCATCCAGGCAATCTTCTGATTCGGCGAACAGGTAAGCTTGTAGTTGCCGGATGTTTGGAGGTAGCCCATACTAATCAAGTTGACTGTGGCGTTCGGCGTGTACACCACGTCGTCCAGGAGACGGTCCTCCAGTTTGCCCGTCACCTTGATTGCGTCCGATTGCATTCACCATCCTTGGTCCATCACGGTGCGCTGCACCACGATCACCTCGGCGATCATCAGCTCGGTTGTCAAAACGACGCGGCGAGGAACGACGTCTTTGGTTGTCGTCACGCTGCCGGTTGTCACGTCACTGCCAATCATCACGACCACACTGTGGTTCATTGCCCCACTGTCGCGGACTTGGAGGTCCACGCGGCGGTGGCGGCCCGTAATGACTTGGCGGCCCACGCGAAGGCCCACACAGTGGCTCGCGTGGCGGCGAGCGCAGTTGCTCGCGCGGTGGCGACTCAAAACGCCTTGATGGAGGTCCGCGCGGCGGAACTCCGAAGTTGCCACGATCTCGTGGTGGCGATGGACAGCGTCCATAGCCCAACAGGTACTGAGGTCTTGACCCGAAGTCACGAGGTGGCGAGCAACGTCGCTCGCTCCCACGCGGCAACGGTAAGTTTCGATCAATACCGTAGGGTTCTGCACGTCTTGCAGGTCCATCTTGAGAGTACAGTTGAGGTCTAGAATTGTTATAGTCATCCCTGGCACGAGTGAGCCCACACGTGACTGCTGTTGGCCCTTGGCTCAGACATCAACCCTTTTCCAAAATAGTACATCATCATCTCCATTGACTGGGGAACTCCAGGCACTAGAGCACCCTCCCACTGGCACTGAATAGCGCTCGTCATGAAGTTTGTCATTGCAGGATACACTGGTGCAGCAGGTAGCACAGGTCCCGCGGGTAGTAATGTGCAGCAGGTAGTACAGGTACACCAGGAGCAGTAGGAGCAGCAACAGGAACAGCAGATAGCCCAGCTTGACCAAGCTGAACAGAAGCTTGAGAGTGCACATCTTGCACTGGTAGCACACCAGGCACAAGTGGCACAGGAACTTGAGGTTGCAGTTGCAGCTGCTGGGGCGTCGTAGGCACGTCATAGCGACTAACATGCTCAACAACACGACCACGCTCTTGTTCACGTCCTTGATGTTCTTGTTCTTGCTCTCCTTCACTGCTAGCAGGCGTTGTCGGCGAGTACGGGGACGAAGCTGTCGATGCAGCAGTAGCCTCGTTCCTCTCGTTCGCCACAGCAGGCGGTGAACACAGCGCCAATCCACCAAACAACTCCGTCTGCGATCCATCAGTCGACGTCGTAGAGACACGACGGACCGAGTTGACCAGCGAGACTGGAGGTCTCTTGCCGCGCTGCTTGTTCTAGAGCCTTTGTGCAGCTCAGGCTTCAGCTCGCGTCCAGTAGAAGCAGTGCATTCGGCGTACCAGTGGCCGTTGTCGTCGCAATTGGCGCAGTTGAACTTCTGCTTCTTCTTGTTGTTCTCCATGGCTCGCGTCTTCATCTTGGCGTGCTTCCCACGCTTGCGTCCGTGCTGTCCTTGTCGTTGTCCGTGTCCTTGAGCCACACTGTTTACTTGCGCAACGCCAGCTTGGCGCGGCGCAGACAGTGACACTTGCTGCTGGACTTGGTTGTTCGAATGCTCAGCCGAGCGCAAACGCTGCAGCGCTTCGGTGAGCGTCATCGCCTTCTGGTCGTTGTTCGCAATCTACACGGAGTGGGCTCGCGCCATCTCCGGGAAAACCAGTAACGCGTTCGAAGTCAGGAGGCTGGCGTGCTCCCACTCATCGAAGGATCCGCGCGCCAGACGCAGTCTGCGCGTCTTGTTGTCAATGTTCTTGATGTAGTTGGTCACAGCCTCGTTCGACTTGAGCTTCCGCTTCATCAGCTCGCACCGTAGGTAGTCAGGGTTGACGCCGTCACCGGCCTCGAAGAAGGCCGTGATGGTGTCCCACAGGATCGACGCCCGATTCCGTCTGGTTTCGGATGTCGTCGATCTTGAAGGTGGTCCTCAACTCCACTGACAATGACAGGGCCAGGGCCAAGAAGGCCTTGGTCTGTCGCAACTTGTATATACTTGGGGCGCTTGTACCCTCCACCGAGTCGAATCTCTCGATCCCGTAGGTAATGTCTCCCAGCATGGAGCCATCGAAGTGCAGCGGCACCTCGCTGGCCCACACTTGGTACTCCTCTTCTTGGTCAGCGGCGGCAACTTGATCTTCAGGTTCCGCAGCGACTTGATGCTGTCGCTCAGTTCCGCGTCGTTGTAGCGACCCCCAGGGTTCTTGTTGTCGAACTTGCTTGGCACGGCGCTCGGCGCTTCACTTCGCGCCTCTTCGTCAGTTTCCGCGGCGTGTCGGCTTCCGCGGGAGCTTGCGCTGTCGTGTCGGCTCGCGCGGGAGCTGCTGCTGTCTTGTCGGCTCGCGCGGGAACTGCTGCGGTCGCTGCTGCTCGCGCTGGAGCTCGGGGACGACAGCGGCGGTGGCGGGTTCTCGCCGTTTGTTCTTTCTCGGGAATGAGCCAAACTTTGGAGAACCGCACGAATGGGGGAATTCCGCTGGGAATTCCAGCCAATGAGCGGGTCAGCTGCTCCGCTTCTAAGTGCGAAATCAGAGTGTCGCGTCCGGTCGGACTTTCAGCCAATCGGCGCGATGCTTCGTCTTGATTCGCGGAAAATGTCTTGTGGAGTGTCCTCCACACCAGATGACACGACAGTCGTTTGCTGCGCCCTGATTGGGGTCATAACCTGTGGTGATGCAGGGCGCGTCACTGCAGTGCCTTCCAACTGTCTGTCGCTTCTAAGTGTTGGTGCCATAATAGCCGTAGTACACTAGAAGGTCAGACTGCTAGAAGTAACAGAAAAAGTAAACGTATAACACTCTCGTGCCGGGCAGAAGCCACGACAGGACGTGCGGTGTCTGGGGGCTCGCTCTCCGAATCCACTTGCTCGCAGAGCAGTAGAAACACTAGTGTGGATCAGAGAGCTGGCCGCAAAACCACCAGAGCACCGCCGTACCGCAAAATATATAACAGCATAATAAAACTAAGATACTGACTCCATCGCTTGCTTGTGTCCGCAATTTTGGTTGCTCACAGCCAACGAGTCCTCCCGCATATTGTCCTTTGGTATGCAGCGTAGATGCGTGGGTACACGGCGGAGCGGGCAGCAGTGAAGCCGTGTGCCTCACGTCGTCGTAGGATAGGATCCAAGATCTGCAAGTCTCGCAGTGTCTGGGCTCTGGCTCGGTCGGAGTCTGGACACTGATAGACTGCGCAACAGCCTTCGTAGTTAGTACTGCAGGGTAGTTCTTCACAGGGGCTGTTGAGAATTGCTATATGCTGGTTACCACCGTTGACGCCGTGGCAGATGAAGTGCATGTGTGGGTTGTTTATCCCGAGAAGGCACTGAAGGTGCTGGAGGTTTTCCCACGACAGTTGAGATACGTAAGACAGTTAGTTGGGACCGGGCGTGAGAGAGAAGACAAGAGTGAGTAGAAAGTGAGAACTAAACTGAGCTGTGAGCTCATTCCAGAATATACCAACTCCCCGGCAAGTAGCGATTGCTACCTACCCAACTAAAGTTGCAAGTTCGTTTCTCCACTCTGCGTACGCGACTCAGTTACTGTCTCCTTACCAGTGAGACTCATTTGACGTTGGTGGCATGACTCATGCCACCAACGTGCCGCATGAGTCACGCCGAACGGGAGGCTGTCCTCTTTGGGGGTTTCTCCTTCATGCTGGCGAACGAGACGAGAAGCACCTCAACTTGAGGCTCAAGCGAGCGCTGGGCCTGGTTGTATATTCCTTACAGCAACGACGGACTATCGTAGCTGTAATACCACAGATTGCACCAATGTGCTTTGAAATCATAGGTTTGACGCTGCAAGCAAACATGTTTGTGCGAGTTTGTTTTGCGCAATACAAGCAGGCAGGCAACGGTAGCATCTGCACTTAACACCCAGCGGTAAGGTTGAAGCGATCAACCGCAAGAAACTAACGTTGCTCAGGCAGGAAATGCCGTTCATCGTCTCTGAGCGCCGGACTACCGTCGCTAAGAGCATTTCCACTCGTTCCAACTAAACTAAAAGTCAAACCTGCAGACACGACTTTCGATAAAATTATGGAGGGCGACTGTTCAAGGGTGTTAAAGCCGGTCCATTTCGGGCAAATTTGGGCTATCGCTCAGCCAAATATAACCTGCATTTAGCCTGCGACTATTCAGTTGTCTTGAATTTTGTAGGGGCCTTTTGTCGATGTTTAGTCGGGGTTTTGTCGGACTCCAAAACTTATATGCGAACTTATGCGGGATTAAGTTCGCTTTTTAACTTTGGTTTAGTCTGAACGGGTGGGAAATGCTCTAAGCGCGCACTTGGTATCCGACGACGCTGAGACGGCGCTGCTCGCAGCTCAGAACCTCGTGTCGAAGGGCATCACACACACCACAATTCAGATCGAGAAAACTTCGGGGCTAAACACTCGCGACTGCATGGCCAACATGAAGTGTGGTCAGGTATCACTTCTAGTCTAGAATTTCTACTGTAGACAACGTTTGAAAAAAAATCATGCAACAGCAAGGTGATACACCGTCTATCGGATTTGTTTCGTACGCCATTTCAATTCGTCATCAAACAAAGAACTTGTTGCCAAGGCATGGTATCATCAGATAAACTTTCGGGACTCAGTACCAACATCACGATACCTGGACATCAAACGTTCCCAATTCATGCAGGAGAAGCAGCGTCAGGCTGTTGAATTTTACTCGTTGCCCCATTTTTAAATAAGTTAGCACAACCGCTACTTCCTCAGGTCCTTCTCCGTACCAATTGAAAGAGCAGTTGAAGCACCATTTTCCATGAGCTACTTCACCTCATCATGGTGGTATTTACAAGCCGATGAACGGTGTCCAACCAACTTTGTTGGTCTTGTCAATGTCCGCACCCTTCTCCAAAAGAGACTCCACTACTGTTGTGATTCATTTTGAGGCGGCATATCGCAGTTGTTAGCAGACGCGTTGACGTCTGCTCCAGTTTCTGTTAGAACAACGACCACATCGGGGTGTCTACCCAGCGAGGCGCTCATAAGCGGAGTTATCCCGTCATCATTGGCCAAATCAACGTCCGCACCCTTCTTCAGAAGCAACTTCACCACTTCGGAGTGGCCAGTTCTTGCAGCATGTTGTAGAGGACTATTACCAGTTTTATCTGTCGCGTCAATCGATGCTCCGGTGTGCATCAAAAAGTCGACAACAGCAACGTGGCCGAACTCGCAAGCGATCGCAAAAGCCGTCATACCGTTAGGAAGCTGAAGATCACGATTTGCTCCGTTGTCCAACAACAATGCAACCACATCGGGGTGACCATGCCTCGAGGCTTCCATCAGGGCAGTTGGGCCGTCGTTATTCCGCCAACCAACACCCGCACCCTTCTCCAACAACAACTTTACCACACTAACGTGACCGTTCTTGGCTGCGATGTGCAGCGGCCTATCACCACTGCAAGCTGGAGCGTCAATACTCCCTCCATGGTCGATAAGCACCGCTGCAGCATTTGCGCGGCCATTATAAGCGGCATACATAAGTGCTGTCCAACCTGCTTTGTTGGCCGCATCAACGCGTGCACCTTTCTCCAACAGAAACCCCACCGTGCCTGCATGCCCGTTTTTGGTTGCAAACATAAGTTGACTGTCACCGTTGTTGTCAGGTAACTCGACCGCTGCCCCTCGCTCACCAAGCAGTTGCACCACGTTGAGCCAGCCGCAGTCACACGAAATTGCAAGAGCGGTTAACCCACTCGATGTCTGTAAATCAAGACTCGCTCCCTTCTCCAGAAGAAAAGATACTATACCAGCTTCCCCATTTTCTGAAGCCTTCATTAGTGCAGTGTGACCGTCATTTGTCGCCATGTCAATTGAGGCACCGTTCTCCAGAAGAAACGTTAGTATTCCGGCATTGCTGTCTTCAGCTGCATTTATGAGAGGACTCCTGCCTTCATTGTCTGCCAAGTCAATTGCTGCGCCACTATCAACAAGGATCGTTGCCACTTCCAAATGTCCCTCAGAGCATGCGAGGAACAACGCCGTATCACCATCCAGAGTCTGCTCGTCTAAGCAGGCTCCTTTTTCGAGAAGCACCTCTACCACGTCAACATACCCGTTATCAGACGCCCGCATGAGCGCATTGTAGCCGTCATTGCTCTTCAATTCAACATTTGCACCGCTCTCTAGGAGAATTATTGCTACGTCTGCGTTCCCATGGGTAGCTGCAGTAAGTAGGGGCTATCACCATCTTTGTCGGCCAAGTCAATGTCTGCGCCATTGTTGATGAGGAGCTTAGCTACGTCGAGGTAGCCCACGACACTTGCATAAAATAGTGCTGTCTCGCCATCTAGCGTTTGCTGGTCAACAGCAGCTCCCTTTTCCAGCAGCACAGCTACAATGTCTTCATGGCCACTGTTTGAAGCCTTGATAAGCGCTGTCCAGCCTTCCTTGTTGGACAAATCGACGTTTGTATGGGCCTCCAGAAGATCTCGGGCCACAGCGGCATGGCCACTTTCGGCTGCAACTATCAACGGAAAGTCTCCATTCTCATCCACAGCTGCAGTAGTTGCGCCATGCTCCAACAGCACTTTTACAATACTCGCATGTCCGTTTGCCGAGGCAATATGGAGAGCGGTTGATCCATTCGTGCACTGCTGATCCACATTTTCTCCACTAACCAACAGTTGCTTCACAACATTTGCGTTGCCATTTTGCGAAGCTCTCATAAGCGGCGTCCATATTTCTTCAGGGTCTCGGTCTTGCCCATGTTCAGCAGCAATTTTATCTCGATGGTGTACATATCTTCGGCGGAATCACCGTCCAAGTCAATGTTTGCGCCATGTCTTAGAAGTACTTTCACAACTTCAGAATGCCCCTGTTGACATGCAAGGCGAAGTGCCGTATCACCATTTGATGATCGTTTATTTACGCTGGCTCCCCTTTCCAACAGAATTGCTACCACATCAGCGTGTCCCTCGACTGCAGCACACAAGAGAGGAGTCCAATGATCCTCACTTTCCAAGTTAATGACTTCCGTGCTCTCCAAAGACGTTCAACAGCCTTGAGCTGTCCTCTCTTCGATGCAATATGCAATGCAGTGTCTCCATTTCGGTACTTCGTATCCACACCACTTCTGTGCTTTTGAATAGACGTTCGGGAAGGAGATGGTATAATACGTATCATGTCTGCATGTGCTGGTATACGCTCATAAATTAGATGAACAATATCGTGGTAGCCACTGAAATACGCCACATTCAATGGTGGCCAGTTCTGGAAATCTCCACACAAATTGAGATCTGCTCCACTATCCAAAAGAACCCGAACAACCGCCAGGCGTTTGTACCAACTCGCTGTGAGCAACGCGGTACTTCCACTCAGCAATCGCGCATCCATATTAGCACCTCTATTCACCAGAAATTGTACAATGTCAGCGAATCCCAGTTGTGCGGCAGTGATCAGCGGCGTATAGCCTTCATTGTCGGCCAATTCGAGTAAAGCTCCACGATTGACTAGAGCTACGACTACCTCCAGTTGTCCGTGTTCGCACGCGATATTCAGCGCTGTGGCCCCACTTGGTAGTTGCATATCAAGAGCGTCAATGTAAGCCTTACTTGACAGCAGAGCTTTTACCACCTTAGGATATTCTCGCTCTACAGCCTTCATCAAAGAAGTCCAACTGGCATCGTCACGCAAAGAAATAGAGGCACCGTGCTCCACCAGCACCTTCACGACATCGGAATGGCCACCTAAAACTGCAGACATCAAAGCGCTGCCGCCGTATTCGTCCACCCAGTTGATAAATGCACCACCCGCAAGTAGAATCTCCGCAGTCTCGACGTGCCCTTCCTGGCAGGCAAGTTGAAGAGCACTCTGGCCACGTCCATTGACGTGCGCCCCTTTCTTGAGAAGCTCCTTGACGATGTCTGTGTGACCTTCTTCTGAAGCCTTTACGAGCGCAGTCCAACCATCATTGTCAAACAGGTCTATCGATGCCCCAAACTCCAACAAGAGCTTGACCGCATCAATGTGCCCATTTTCAGCAGCGCTGCTCAGTGGAGTCACGCCGTCTTCATCTGCCAAATCAATTGATGCGCCACTGGCTAAAAGAAGGTTTGCAACCTCGATATGTCCCTCCTCACAAGATAAACGGAGCGCAGTTTTACCCCATAGCTCCCGTTTGTTCACACTCGCCCCTTTCTTCAAAAGTAACGCAACGACGTCCTTTTCTCCGACCTCCGAGGCCTTCATTAGCGCAGTGCAATTATTATACGTGCTGATGTCAACAGCCGCATTTTGCTTCAGTAAGAGCTCAACCACCGCGTCATACCCGTTTTCAGCAGCACGGAATAGCGGTGTGTCCCCATCTTCGTTGAGAGCATTGACCTTCGAGCCATTTGCAACGAGAACCTTCGCAACATCCGCGAATCCCTCCTCACACGCAAGATGGAGCGCGGTATTACCGTCCGGTAGTTGTCTGTTGATGCTTACTCCAGCATCCAAAAGCACCCCCACGACATCTTCGTGGCCTTCATTGGCAGCGTGCAATAACGCCGTCCACCCATCGTTATTCGTTGCTTCACTCACCGCGCCCTTTTTCAGCAAATATGCTACCACTTCATCGTGGCCATTTTGAGCAGCAACCATTAGCGGGGTATCACCATCTTCGTCTGCCAAGTCAATCGAAGCCCCTTTGGTGATGAGCATCTTGACTACATCGTCGTGTCCTTCCCCGCTTGCAAGGTACAGCGCGCTGGTCCCATTCGGTAGGAGTTTGTTGATGCTCGCCCCCTCTTCAAAAGCACTTTCACAACGTCCTCGTTACCTTCATCTGCAGCCTCCATCAACGCTGTCCGTCCGTCGTTGTTCATCTCATCGACTTGTGCACCTTTCTTCAGCAAAATTTTCACCACGTGATCGTGTCCGCTTCTAGCTGCATTGATCAGTGGGGTATCTCCATCGTCATTGACAGCTTCGATCATAGCACCCTTGGCAAGAAGCAGCTTGGCGACGTCATCTTGTCCCTCCTCACACGCCACATGCAGCACCGTGTCACCATTCGGCAGTCGCTTCTGGATGTCCGCTTGGTGCTTCAAAAGAACCCTCACAACGCCCTCGTGGCCTTCATCCGCAGCTTGTATCAACGCTGTCCGTCCTTCCTTGTTCATCTCATCAACGGATGCCCCGTGTTTCAGCAAGAGCTCGACCACCTTCACCTTCCCGTTTCCAGCAGCAGAAATGAGCGGGGTATCTGCCCCCACCCAATTCACTGCAGCCCCTCGCTTCACCAAGACGCGAACGACCTCTAGGTTTCCTTCTGAGCACGCTTTTGCAGCTCAGCACCCAACACATCAGCGTCTTCCTCGTCCGGAGTTGTCATAACTTCCGGTCTCCGTCTTTGTTGCAGATTGACAAGTGGGGCCAGGATATCCTCGTGGCACTGCCATAGTCGCAGCACAAGCTGATATCCGAGACATAGAGAGAGGAGACGAGACCCACGATCTTGAATTCGTGTGGGTAGTTAGTTTCTTGCTTATGTGGGTCTTCCGCTGGTGGATGAAGGGGTTAAAAGGTTGGTTTATTTCTTGCTGCTAGCCTACTTCTTCACGCCAGCAACGGGCAAACGCAGGGCTCTAATCGCTGTTCTGCGGCGAGTCCTGGCCGCACTTTAGGTCGGACGCGCAGTCGCGCGGGTATAGCGTCGCCGTCTTCTCGATCTGAATCGTCGTGTGCGTGATGCCCTTCGACATGAGGAAGCGCTGCGCCGCATGCAGCGCCGTCTCCGCGTCGTCCGACACGAGGTGCACGCTCAGCGACGGCAGGCCGGCGCTCAGCGACCAAATGTGCAGGTCGTGCACGGCCACGACCGACGTGCAGTGGCGCAGTCCCTTCTCGATCTCGTCGGCGTGGATGCCGTCCGGCGTCCCTTCCATGAGCACGTGGATGCTGTCACGCACGATCCCCACCGTCGTGAAGAGCACGAGCACCGAGAAGACGAAGGTCGCGATCGGATCCGCGATCTGCCACTCGGGCTTGTACCAGATGAGGCCGCCGGCGACGCACACGCCCACGCTCTGAATGAAGTCGCCGAGCGCGTGGATGTAGGCCGCCTGGATGTTGAGGTTCTCCAGCTTCTTCTGGGCCGGCTCGGCAGCCTTGCCGTTCTCCAGATCTCCGTGTCCGTGTCCATGAGCGTGCGAGTGGCCGTGGCCGTGCGAGTGGCCGTGCGACTCCTCCTCACTAGAGCTGGACGAGTCGCCGCCGTGAGCGTGGCCGTGGGCGTCTCCTCCGTGGCTGTGGCCGTGGCCGCCGCCCCCTCCGTGGCTGTGTCCGTGGCCCAGGATCTGCATGAGGATGAGGTTCACGACGAGGCCGACGCAGGCCACGATGAACATGAGCTTGCCGTTCACATGCTCCTTGGGGTTGGGCTGCAGACACTCCATGAAGCGCTCCACGGCCGCGTACACGAGCACGCCCGTGAGCACCCAGATGACCAGCACGCTCGTGACGGCGCCGATGACTTCGGCGCGCTGGAAGCCGAAGCTCAGGCGGCTCGAGGCCGGCAGCGTGCCCACCCAGATGGCGAAGAGCGAGATGCAGAAGCCGGCCACGTCCGATAGCAGGTGCGCGGCGTCCGTCATGATGGCCAGACTGCCGGCCAGGAAGCCGCCCACGATCTCGGCGCACATGAAGAGCAGCGAGCACAGACAGGCCAGCTGCAGCTTCCGCTGCGCGCGCTTGGCGCTGTCGGTCAGCGGGATGCGGCGCGAGCTCTTGCGGTCCATGGCCGGCGGCCCCTTGAGCGGCATCGTTTCGTCCATGCTGTTGTAGCTGCGCACCATGTCCCGCTGCTCGGTGGCGAAATCCTTTGTGAGGAGGCGGATCGATCGATTCGATGGTCCTGCGCACAGTGGGACGCGTAAAGCAGGCCGTCATCCACATACAAACATCAAGATCTCACCCTTTATTACACGCAGGTTATTCAAATGTCGGTGCAATGCTATCCTTTACCTACCAGAACTCGTCCGAAATTGAAACGTCTTTCCATATCCAGGTGCCTTTCTTTGCGGTATTTTGATCTGACTATGCCTTTCCTGGTGACCACACCTTGTTTTGGAACACTCCAATGATGTGTTCCACACCGTAATCGGCGAATTGGATGAGCAGCTTGACTGGCACGTGGCTCGAGCCTCTCGTGCAACGAGTTGTCGTTGTCCATGTTGCACGCGCTGGACGCAGGACAATTCATGCCGGTAACGAGCTCGACCACCACTCGTTGTGTCGTTAAATAGTTTGCGCTGTAAGCGCGTCATTCTGTGCCGACAATCTCCCTCCTCGTTCCCACCTCTCGCTCTCGGCCGGCCTTATACTGCACCTGCATTCCTCTACCTGACCACATACCGAGTGTCTGCACTCGACCCGTCGTCGGCAGTTCTAGTTCCGACGACGTCAATACACCGTAAACCGATGGTACAGTACGGTGGTACATTTACCTCAAGTTCATTCCGGTGATCTTTTTTATTTCTTGTTTGCTTCAGCTTTCACCGGAAAAAGGTCCACCTTGTCCGACGGCGGCGGAGTGATCCCATCGCCGCCGAACACGTCAAGTGGGACCTTGCATTACATGTATTAAAATCAACGTACACAGGGCATGACGAACCGCTATAAGTCACCAAAAGCTGATTGTCACGCCATCAGGCGAGAGTGAAGATCTCACAGCACCACGGGGTACGAGGCGCAGTCGGCCAAGCCGCACATGTTGTGGCCGCGCGCAATCTGGAAGAAACCGTCCATGCCCCACGTGGCGCCCCAACTGTTCTTGACGATCCAGTGGTTCTTACCGTCCTCCACGCCGTAGCCCACAGCGAGCACTGCGTGGTTCACGTCCTTCTCGCCCGAGTGGCACTCCTTGGACTCATACACACCCGACTTGTAGAAGCGGAAGTCCGAGACCACCTGGAAGGCGATGCTCACTGGACCAGTGGAACCCACGACCGCCGTCAGCTCCTTCTCGTTCCGCGCAGTGATGTTCACCACCTGGTCCACCTGCACACCAACGTGGTACGTGTTGAACTTGCACTTGCCCTCCTTCGCCTCGTACGGGTACGTCTGCCCCACACAAAACCATCAGCAACTAAAACTAAAGCCAACACTCAAACTTCAATGGCACTCACCTCCTCCGTGTCCAGTCCTCCATTGTACTTGACGAACTCGAACGCGTGCGACGGCAGTCCGCCATTGCAGCCATGGTTGTCAAAGTTCTGCGCGCAGTCCAGCAGGTTCTGCTCCGACAGGATCGTGAATTCTCCGTGTTTGAGCTTCACGTGGCTCTCCAGACACCCCGTCGTGGAGAACGTCCAGCACGAGCCGCATTTGCCCTGATTCTTCACTGGCGACACGGCTCCATCCGCTCTCCAGTCCTTATGGTCGGGCACCTCCCGTACTGCACCAAGTTTTCCTCCGTGGCCGAGCACTGCTGCGGCGCCCCCAAGTACCAGCTCTGGAACTCGCCCCACGTCGTGTCCGCGAACTCATTGAGCTCCATAGTGAAGCTACTGTCTTCCTTGCTGTTGTGCTGCGCCACGGAGCGAGCGTTTACCTCAAAAATGCCCCTACGGAGCTCATTCTGGATGGGCGAGTCGTAGCTCTTGTCGTGCACCTCCTTCCACGCCTCAAAGAGGCTGCTGAGCTCTGCAGACGTCGACGGAACCTGCTTCAAGTCCCACGAGAGCAACTGCCGCCCCTTGTCGCACTGGAAAATGGCGGGCGGCAGCTGATCCGCTTCCTCCGCCGTGTAGCAGGACGACGGCACGGCCGCGCACTCGCACCAGGCGCAGTGGTTCTTCACACACGCGTCTTTGGTCGTGAAGCCGTGGCAAGAGCCTTCACCTGCGTTAGATAAGACCGAGAGAAGGTCGGAGCGGTCTTGCGCGTGGGCCTGAGCCACGGTAGCCAGGCCGGGAGCGCCGGCCAGGAGGAGGAGGAGGAACTTCATCGCGATGGCCTTAGTATCAGATTCTGCGATCTTTGGGTTAAAGTTAGTGTGGGCCACACCGCACAACTGCCCTCGTCTGGTGTGGTACACACTAAAACCAAGTTGCCCATTTAGGACTCCTCAAAGTACCCAAAATGCCGGCCAAGGCTGTCCACGCGCGTGACGAGGCGGAGATGGCGGCCACCGCGTCGGCCAGCTCCGATGACGACGGGCCGATGCCCATGCCGCTGCCGTCCGCCCCTCCCGCAAGAAGCACAAGAAACTTCCGTTCGAGGCCGCGTACGTGAACAGCCTCCCAGGCGCCGCCATGTACGAGCGCAGCTTCATGCACCGGGCCGTCGTGTCGCACGTGCTGGTGGCCCCCGAGACGCAGTTCGTCGTCACCGCCAGCGTGGACGGCCACGTCAAGTTCTGGAAGAAAATGGCCACGGGGATCGAGTTCGTCAAGCACTACAAGGCCCACCTGAAGGAGGTGAACGGCCTGGCCGTGTCGGCCGACGGGCTCCGACTCTGCAGCACTTCGGCCGACCGCAGTATCAAGTTCTACGACGTCCTGGCCTTCGACATGGTCAACATGCTGAGTGTGACCTTCACTCCTGGAGAGTGCAGCTGGATCTCAGCCAAAGGTTCCGGCCGGCCCAAAGTGGTGGTGGCCGATAAAAGCAGCTCCGATCTGAGGGTCTACACGGCCGACAGTGTGGTCAACGAGTCCATCCACACGATCAGTGGGCTGCATGCGGCACCTGTTGTGGCCTTGGCGTTTAACCCCGTGGTGAACTGTGTGCTCTCGGCCGACCAGAAGGGGATCATCGAGTACTGGGACGCCGACACTTACAAGCTCCCGAAAGACAAAAAGGTGGTGACATTCAAGTTTAAAGGCGAGACGGACCTGTTCGAGCTGGCCAAGTGCAAGACGCACGCGACGGCCATTGATGTGTCGAAAGACGGCCAGAGCTTTGTGGTCTCGGCCAAGGACAAGCAGATCCGAGTTTTCCGGTTCGCGGACGGGAAAATGCGCCGCAAATACGACGAGAGCTTGGCCGTGTTTGAAGACGCTCAGGCGGATGGGACGCTGCATCTCGACGCGATTGACTTTGGCCGTCGAGCGGCGGTGGAGCGGGAACTGGCCAACTCGGACGTGGTGTCCAACTGCGTGTTCGACGAGTCGGGCCACTTCATTCTGTATCCGACGTTGGCAGGGATCAAGGTGCTGAATGTGGAGACCAACAGGATTGTGAAGGTGATTGGCAAGGTGGAGAGCTCCGACCGCTTTCTACGCTTGAGTCTGTTCCAGGGCAAACCCAAGGTCAATACGCAGTTCGAGAAGCACCTCAAGGCGGCGTCTGGACTCAAGCACGAAGCGGAGATCATGTCCGACTCAAAAGAGCGGGACAACATTGACCCGACACTCTTCTGTACATCGTTCAAGCGCAACCGCTTCTTCCTCTTTTCGTCCCGCGAGCCTGATGAGGATGAGGGTGAAGATGGGTCTGCAAGCACTGGACGGGATGTTTTCAATGAGAAACCTACGCTGGAAGAAGCACAGGTCGCCACTGAGTCGAGCACCGCCAAAGTCCTTGGCGAGACGGCTGTTCTGCACACGACTATGGGGGATATCACCGTCAAACTGTTCGGCAAGGAGTGCCCCAAGACGGTGGAGAACTTTTGCACGCACGCACGTAACGGGTACTACGACAACCTCATTTTCCACCGCGTGATCAAGAACTTCATGGTGCAAACGGGTGACCCACAGGGAGATGGCACGGGTGGGGAATCGATCTGGGGAGGCGAATTTGAAGACGAGTTCCACCGTAACTTGCGTCACGACCGGCCGTTTACGCTCTCCATGGCGAATGCTGGGCCTGGTACCAACGGCTCGCAGTTCTTCATCACGACCGTACCAACTCCGTGGCTGGATAACAAGCACACCGTGTTTGGTCGTGTGGAGCACGGTAAGGATACTGTCTCGAGCATCGAAAGTACGTACGTGGACAAGTCGGACAAGCCCGTCAAAGACATCAAGATCATTAACATTGTCATCTTCTAGTGCAGGCAACTTGGATCGAGTGATGATACGGAAAATATACTCAATCGGTGAAGACTTCTTGTGTCACCAATTCAAACTAGCCTGGAGCAGTCCCGGAGCTAACCTCTGGTACGTTGCTGGCTCCACCTCCACCAACAGCACTACTGCTGCTGGTTTCATTGCTGTTGGCGTTTGCTGCCACTGTAAGAGCTGCAGCATCACTCAATCTCTTGAGCCGATCACCGCAGAGAAAGTGGCGGTAAATCTGTTGACGAGCTCGTAACCAGTCCACGCGGTTTGTTGTCTGGTGGGAGACGTATCGGAAGCAGATGCGACCTGTTGAGGGTACAGTGTTGGTCTGGTACATCGAGTAAATGATGAGGATGGTCGATCGTGTGCTGTCGATGCGGATCATGTCCATGGGGCACGAAATCGACAGGTCCACGAGTGCGCGCAGCAACATCTTTTCGTCTTCTCGAGTGAAGTTCACTTCGAAGTCCATGTCTACGGCCAGCGGCATGACAGTATTGAGGTAGCCCAAGTTCACGTACACGCGCGGCCGGTCCGTCAACGCAAGTCGTTCCAAGAGTTCACCGAAGCATTCCAAGTCGACAACCGCGTGGTGCATTGCCACCAGTGCACGCAAACGCCCTGACTCGTAGTTTTTGGGAAAATGCTGGAGAACGTGGTGTGCTTGGCGTGTCAGGACGCGTCTACCAGCGATGGCGATGTGAAACAGCACGAGGTGATACTTGAGGTTCTGCCGCTTGTGGACTGGGACGTAGATCGCACACACTTCGGCTCCTACCTGAGCTAGAAGTGCTGCCAACTCCTCATCTGTCATGGCAAGCTGCGATGATTGAACGAGACTTTGATCAAGCTCCGAGGTATCTTGGCAGTCTAAGTTCTGGTCTTCAATGTACTTGTCCTCGGGACGAATGGGCGCAACATAGTCAAACTCGAGCACGCCGTCACGTGGCAGTCGATCGAAGAACGCATAAGTGAGCTGAATGGGTTTCTGGTTGAAGCTTACATTGCGCCAGTGGAAACCTCGCCCGTATTGACTGCAATCTGTGCGCTTCAGATGATACCGTGCCATCAGAGCCGTCTGGCTAGCGTTCAAGGAGGCAAACCAGAGTGCAATTTTCCGATGGCGAGGGTCTCTAAGGGCCAAAGTCCAGTGGCCTGTTGGATTGGCTGTCGAGAATTGCGTCGTGACGGGGCCGAAGCGGTCAATGAGTTTCCACTGCTCTGCTTGATTCAAGTGAAGTTGTAAGAACTCAAACGCGTTTTCTCCGTCGATTAGACAAGGCCACAATCTACCAAGTAGCTCCAGCTTCGGTAACGAGGCGGATAAGTGCGTGACGAAGAAGGTGGCTTGTGTGGTTGTTAACTGCAGATCTGCGAGCACCAGATCCAACAAGCTGATCATTTCGCGCGATGAAAACCCCCGACTGACAATGTGAATGAGATTCAAGCACGAATCCTCATCTAGCCAAGACACGGGACCTCGGGGAAGTGGCGGAGCCGTGAAAGTCGCTGAAGCACGAAGAGTACCACGCGTTGGCAATTTCCAAGGTGTTTTACTGCTATCTGCTGCATTGTACAAGCAACGTCGCTCCTGATCAACCATCAAGGCGGATCTCTTTTTGCAGACTTGGCTCTGTTTCCTGCTTTTCTCCGTGCCGTGTTGATCGTACTATCAAATGGTTCACCACTCAAGGGATCAGCCTCGTAGCTGAGATCAGAAAGTGTACAGCGACCCTGAATCAAAGCAGCATCGATCAGCTCACTAGCTACGGCAAGTGCATAAGGTGATTCCCCAATTCGGAGTTCAAATGGAGATGATGCGGATGGTAGACTTGTGTCGAAGATGGGAGCACTGCTGGCTGCGGGTGTCGAGCCAACCGATGACGTTTCCAAGTCGTGGACCGACAAGTTGATCTCGCAACGCGAACCAAGCGCGATGGCTCGCAGCAGTGCACGAGCGCCAACTTCGCCCAAACTATTGTCTTTCATCTCCAGCGTTCGAAGCGAGTGGTTTTGACGCAAGAAGAAACCGAAGGCCACTGCACTTGCTCCAGTGAGTGCGTTGTGCGATAAATCGAGTTGTCGGAGACTTGTGTTGCATGCGAGAGCAGCCGCTAACTGCTCTCCACCGCCATCACCACATCGGTTCATGCTCATATGCAGCGTTTGCAGGGACGTGTTTGTACGCATAGCAATTCCCATCGCTACCGCTCCACTGCGACGGATATTATTCCACGACACATCCAGGGCTCGTACAACGCAAGTTGGCTTAGTGAGCATGGCGCCCAGAAGAATTCCTCCGCGCTCTCCAATGGAATTATGGGCGAGATTTACTCTCTTAACGGACGGATGGCATTCGATAGCTGCTGCTACAGGTGCGAAGGCGTCGTCATCTCCACCTAGTGTCGTGTGGGACAAATCCAGAAACGTAAGAGTGCTGCAGGTTGCGAGGAAAAGTGCAATCTGCCGGCAGCCCTCCCGACCAAGCTTGTTCTTGCTCAGGTTTAACGTCGTGAGTATGCAGCCACTTCGCTGGTTGTTGTGGCTTGCTGCAGCAGCAAGAAGCTTAGCCTTTGGCGATCGATTCTCAGGTTTTGCAGTACTGGCAGTAGGTGATGACGCTGCTGCTGCAAGCGACTGGAGCAATGGAATGATCGATGCGTCAGTGAGTCGATTGTCGCTCAGATCGAGGACCTGAATTGCTTGGAAACCTTGAAGCGACCTGGACAGCGCGATGATTTTCAAGTCGCCGAGTCCGAACTGCTGCAGTTGCAGAGCCAAATGGCGGCGTTTGCTACGACGATCGCTTGATGTCTTTTTCTGCATCGTACTCACTAGCACCGACGCAACCGAGGCGAATGAAGAAGGTGTCGCCGCAGAGACTCTCGCTGTACCGGGTTGAGAGACCGGAGCTGCGACCTCATTGATTCTCGAGAAAATTGGCTCGGGCAGGATTTGGTTCTTGACGCACTCGTGATAGAAAACTGATCGAGGCGACAACTTGCCAAATGGTTGGGTTATGCTGTCCTCACCTTCTCGCTGGAGTTCAGTTCCAGCCTCTTCTTCGTCGGACGAAGGACTAATATCGTAACCTTCGTGTTGGAGCTTTTGCGGATGCAACGGGCTGAGCTGCTGGTGGTGCTGCGAAACTTCTACTTTCTTCCACTTGGTAAAGAGATGCTGTTTGTCGGAATAGTACTCGGTCTGACAAGCATCAGTTGTGTGGCGCTGAATCTCCTTGATGAACCTGCACAAAACCAAAAAGCGTTGGCAATGTTTTACTGCACGACTAGAGTGCAAAACGTACTTTCGCGCTTGTGGGAGGCGAGGAATTGGCTGCTCTCGAGGTGTTTCTGATGGTTCAAATAGCGACGGAATGGATTCGTACGAGTTGATTGTCCTGGAATCTGTGCTCGCTCCGTCTAAGCAGCTAGATCTCCTCTTGACTAGCCCATCTGCACGGGTTTCCATTACGGACGGAGCTGTGTTCAGCCTCAGCGACGCCGCTTCTCTCCTGCGCAGAACCGTCTCTGCGTCTTGCAGTTTTTGGTCAAATTTTACTCTCTTGCTATCAACTTCTTGCACTGGAGTTGTTGGGATTGGACTCGGAGTCACGTGCTCAAGCTCCCAACTTACTTTCGAAGTGTTGGTCAGGACTTTGTCGATTGTCTTTGGAGATGGCATTCTGTCACTTGCATCTTCGTCTTCATCATCAACAAGTGGATACGAATGTGGTTCGTCTTGTCCATACAGAGTCTCCAGCCGCAGACTGGGGTACATGAACTTCTCGACTTCTCCGTCAATGGTGGCTTTCCACTTACTATCGCTGGTCTCGAACTTCCCGATTGCGTGTTTTCGTAAAGCTTGAGGGTTCTTCCGGGCTGGAGATGGTAGCGTTACGTCTGACAAGAGAGCAGGATTCATGGGTATGAGCGACTTGTGTCTAGATTTTATCGGCAAGCCGTCGCGTTCCTCGTCTTCTTCTTGTTCCTCTTGGAGTGCGCTATGAACTCCAGCACGAGACTTGAGTTTCTTCATGCATACGAGCTTCGCATTCGACACTCCGATGACGCCTCGAATAGCATTATCTCGCGATTGAGAATGGTGTTTCTTCACTGTCTTTAATGTGGATGAACGAGTTATTCGTCGAGACGAAGCTCGTGCTGCAGCCTCTTCCGGATTTCCAGAGTCGGTTCTCAGGGTGATCGCTTCTGCTGAAAGTGTTAGGGAGGCCAACAGCTCTGGGCTGCGGAAACTTTGTCGAGATCTCCGTCGAGGCTCTCGCTTCATGGCATGTACTAATACGTTGATGGAAGTTAGACGACATCATGGGATCATGCGATGTTGGACAAATTGGGAACTCTTAGACCTCAAATTACCTCTCAACCTGATGGACACCACACAGCTTTCCTAGGGAATTCGCAGGTATTGCAGACTGATGGAGGCTGTGGTGATTGATTGGTAGGGAAATGCAGTGAGGGGGAGTGGCGTGAGCTCATTGTTTTTCTAGCGCTGTTTGGTTAAAGTGGACGATAGTGGCAAAATGCAACGGAGAACACTTGTGATTGGTATCCTCGTGGCACTTGCTGTCATTGTTGCAGTCATCGTGATCGCCTTGACGGTGCCTGGCTCGGATGCGTCTACCAAATCAAGTGATGGAACCGATGAACGGGGCAGCACAGCCGACTCCACGAAAAAGCCTCATGTCAAGGACAAACTGCGTAAATTCAAGACAGGGAACTCGAGCAGTTCGTCATCGGATGATGAAGAGGAGACGACGGACCCTTTGACGGAGAACTATTCGGTCTCTGCTCTTGCTATCGGAGACTGGGGCCGCACTATCGCCAAGAATGGCGGATCCTGCTGTTCACGTCGCAAAGCTTTCACTGTACTGGACTACAACGCGATGGAGTATGTAGCTATTTTACTGGGCCAAGCTGCAGCTGTAGCGCAACCTCGTCCGTCTGTCGTCATCGGCCATGGAGATAATTTCTACTGGGACGGTTTGCATGGGGCCACAGACCAAGCCTATCGCTTCCAACAAACGTTCGAGGACAAGTACAGCGCAGCGAGTTTAACGGGTATTCCCTGGGTGAATGTCATGGGCAACCACGACTACGGAGGTGCCAGCTTTGTCTGCACTGATGGGGAACAAGCAGTCGAATGTGGATCAACGGACGAATTACTGTCATCACTGGACCAAAAGTTCACTTTGCAGTCGCAATACGTGAGTCCACAAGACAATCGATGGATCATGCCGGATCACTTCTACGTGCACTCGATCGCCGACCCAACGTCGAATGTGACGATCGACATCTTCAATCTGGACACGAACGACGCGGACACGCACGGAGCCCAGCAGATCTGCTGTCAATGTTACGGATACTCCGGTAAAGATGACGATTCGTGTGAAAACGTGAAACGCGGTGACAGCCTTTGTGCAGGAGGGGACAACAGTATGTTTGACGCTTGTATGGACAAGCTGCAAGCTTGGGGAGATGATTCGCGAAAGCAACTGGTAGAAGCTGCAACTGCCTCAAATGCCACTTGGAAGATCGTGAACACGCACTATTCCCCGTACAACCACTACGCTCCAGGACCCGCGGAGAAGTGGCGTGAGCTGTTGGACGGACTGGGTATCCAGCTCTTCCTCTACGGCCACACGCACGGTGAAAAGCACGACTACACTGCATTCAAGACGCACTTTATTGAGAACGGAGCAGGCGGTGGCATCCAAAATGAATCTCCAAGCGGCATCCCTCCCTACGCTGAAGACTACGTGGAGAACTTGTGGTCTGCGGGTCATTACCCGTACGGCTTCTTCTCGTTGAGTGTCTCTCCGACTTGGCTCCAAGTGAACTTCAACACGTTCGACGATAGTTGGTCCATGACGGAAGATTTGGACGCGACGGTGGTCGGTGGAATTGCCATTAAGCATTGCTGGTACATTCCTCAACATGGAGGAAGAGGCAAAAGCTGTGAAGATGCAAAGACGCAGTCGAGTGCGTCCGCGTAGGTTTGAAACTTGACAAGAAAACGGCGAGAAACACAAAACTTTGAATATTTTTTGATAACTAAACAGCGTCAAACCCATACACCACTGGGTTTCTGCTTCATGCTCCACTCCAACTCATTGACGACTTCCGCGAGTTGCTCGCCAAGTTTCACGAGACTTTGAATTTCAAAGTCAACTTCCGATACGGTACTCTTCAAGAAGAATTTGCCTTTCTCGACTTTGGTTAGGGTCCACGTAGTCGTCCACAGAGCGATGTACTTGACGGTTTGTTGGTTCAGTGCCAGCTGCATCTTGCTCTCCTTCTCAATAGTTTGCAGCTCGTTCTCAAACTCAAGCACTTTTTGGCTGCTTTTACCAGCCTGGGCCAATCTCAAGGTCACAATCACCCTTCTGGTTCGCTCGATCCGGTCTTCCAGCAGCCCGTTGAGTAGTTTCAACCCGGCCACGAGCGCTCTCGCCGCTGCTGCGAGCCTCAGTTTTCTCTTTGCGTGCCAGTTCTTGTCGTATTTCCTCTGTCGCTCCTTACGGGTCTCCGTGGATGCCTTTTCGCTGGTAGCTCGGAATTTCTTGGGCGATTTCGTAGGGGCGATTCTCGTGCATTGACGGGGGTAACGACAACTTTTGCCATGTCGTCGTCGGAACTGGAGATTTCGTTCGTGTCCGTAATGTCGGACGCTACGGAGGACTCGTCCCAGCCGGGAGACTCGAACTGGGGGTTGATCGCCGTGAAAACCTCGTCGATGTTCAACTCGTTCAGGAAGTTCCGCAGCGTTTTCAACTCGACGATGTTCATGGGCTCTTGGAAGCAGCGCAGATTGGGAAATGAGCAGTGGTGGGCGGAGGGCAAAAGGAAGCACTGAAATGGCTTCAACGTGGCCTTACAGTAGTTGGCCTCGGGTTTTGTCGTTTACCCGCGAGTTGAGCGTCAAGTTGTCGGACGCTCCTCACAAGGAGGAGGAGACCTGACCAGACGGTGCAAACCGGAAGACGCTCGTTGTCATCAAATGGTTTGTTGGCGGAGAGAGTGCTATCGACTGCAACTCAGAAGGTCTCCTACCGTCCATAAGGTTTCGAGCTACCTACCGCCTACAAGTGTGGGCTATCACACGAAGAGAATACAATTTTGTTTAACTGGGTTAACAAATACTTTTCATCAGACCCAGACCCCAGTCGTTTGGGCTTGTAGTCGCCACTTTAATGCGGCTGTGGCTACTTTTAACTGCTCGCCAATGTCGGCCAAACTCTGAATGAGAGGTAACATCTCCTTGGACTCGTCTCGAAAGAAGAACTTGGAGCCCCTCTTCTGCTGCTCCCAGTTCTCCAGACACGCTCGGATGCAGCTGAGCGGGCCCTCGTTGAGCTCCAGTTGGCTCTGAGCAGCGTCAGCTCGAACGGATTCCCCGTTCTTCTTGGCGAGGCAAAGCAGTTTAAACTCGTTCTCGGTTTTCGCCAGTCGCCAGTGCGCCAACGTGACGAACTTGTCCAGCATACCCAGGAACAACCGGCAGTTGGCGACGTGTTGCTCCTACACGACCAGCTCATTAACGGCTTTTCACTGCGTGGTAACTGTTTTGACGCCTACCTTTTTCTTCTGTCGGGACCTCTCGCCGTACAGACGTTGGCGGTCTCGCTGGTCCTTCGTCAGCGTCTTCTTCATTGGCGACGCGTCTTCGCAGTCGGTATCGCTACAGACGCTCTCGTCCGAAGCGGAGACCCCGTCATCGTTCGAGATCCTGACGATGTCCTCGAGACTCACGTCGTTGAGGAAGCTGCACACAGCCAAGAGCTCCAGGTCGGCCATGATTTGCGGCGCGAGAATTGCAGAGTGGCGCCGTGGAAGTCTCCATTGCCCAGAGTAGCTTCCTCAATCTGGGGCAGCGCGCGCTATTGTTCGATCGGCCGCCCATGAAGCCCCATGCCACGTCTGAGTTGAGTGGGAGCTACTCTCAAGAAACCGCTGGACAAGTCGTTGCGTGACGAGCGGCTGACCGACCTGTCTGGAGGGAGACACCGCGGGTCATTCCTTAGTGACCACCGTGACCGCGTCAAACGCTTGACCGAAAGCAGATGGGGCGACATTGAAGATGCACCGTGAGCAGATCGAGTGATGTGACATTCGTGTGTGTGTGTGTGTGTGGGGGGTAGTTAGAGAAGCTCATCGAGCGGCTCTCGCTCTCTCAGTGCTCTAGCTCCAGCGAAACCCTCGCAGACTTTTTAGATGTGAATGGAGTTGTTAGGCCCGGGCTTGACGCTTGACGGAGATTCGTCACGGGTGGCTCGTCTGAATCTGTCTCCCAGTGATCTTCGCCGTCCCACGTCCTAGACGCAAACGGTTGTGAACAACTTGCCTGACTGACATTGATTCATCTATGCAGAGCTCAAGGCGAGACGTGTTTCCTGGCCAGTTGCTAGCGTGCACGGGCGACCGTAGTTCGTCCTTAGCGCAATTGCCAGCGTGCACGGGCGGCCATATCCTGTGGCGCTTAGCGCCGAGTTTTCGGTCGTCTTGAGCTGGCTTTACAGAGTTTATCGAAGCGAAGTGTCGTGGCGTTACTGCGAGGTCTGTAAGCATGTTCGCCTTGCAGTTAGCGCTTCGAAGGAGATGGAGCTCTTCAATCGACGACGACGCGACGTCCAGCACCATTCCCAAGGGTGAAAACACTGCCCAGTTTTACGCGTTGCCTCCCGAGGGTTGGTGGCCATTAGGGGACACGAATGGAGACCAAGCAGCCCGCCACCTCCCTATCACGCTGTCTTGGAGCTTTCCCGTTGCCATCCATCAGCGTCCGAACACCATCGCCCTCCAACAACCACACTGGTAATACATTTTAGCCTTTGACGACGTCAAGCGATCGCCAGTGTATTCACAAGGAAGGCAGCCGAAGGGTAAATTGTAGTGAAAAGGGTTTACGATTCTTAGTCTTTAGTGTACGGATGGCGGGCTGCTAGTGATTCGTTCGCATTTCAGTTTCAGGCGTTGCTGCAAACTCCTGCCCAGTACTTTACCATTTGAGGTTTTGCAGCGCCATGGGGGCGTACGGGTGGAACTGCCGTGGTCCGAGGATGGCGCACTGGCCAATGACCTTCTCGGCGCTGTGTCGCCACTCGCTCACCGTGCGGAGTTCGTCCTTGTCCGAGTACTCGCGGATGCGAGAGACCTCCTCCCACGCTTGCAGGGTCTTCATGGCCACCTGGTCCTCTCGTAGTGCCCGCTCCTCCTGCAGCAGCAACAGCATCTTCTTTTGCAGCGACGTTCGGCCGCGTCTGGAGACGGGAACGTAGGGTTTGCAGTGTTCCTGACGGGTGGTGTGCAGCTTCATCTCCAGCGCCAGCCACGTATCTCGCTGCTCTTTCAGGTCTCTCTATGGAATCACAAGACACAGTCTGGTTGGTTGGGTGGGTTGGGTTGGCTAAGCTGGGGCTGGAACGAAAGTACTCACTCTCTTGCGGCCTCGGTACCGCTTCTCGTAGCCGCGTTGGCGACGTCGGAGTCGCTCCCGGTCGTCCGTAGGAGCAGCGACCGGTAGCGGTTGCAAATTGGGGGCAAGAACTCCATGGGCTCCGGTTTGATGAAGATGTCGTCGGTGAAGCGAAGCGGGTAGTCCACCGGTTTGGATCGAGGGCAGAATGGGGGCATGTAGACGACCGAGGAGGGCGAATTGGGCGCGATTGGGTCCAGGAAGGAGGTTGTGGGTTTGGGGCCCTCGAGACACGAGCGGAAGTCGTCGAGCGCCATGACGTGGATCTCGAGCTCCTCGGCAAAGAGGTACCCGGCCGTGGGGTACTGCAGGGAAGCGAAGGGGTACTCGTCGTCCATTTTAGGTCGAGGCGGTGAATTCAGAACTGACAGGCACTTAAAGCGCCCACGGTCTCCGATGTTTGTTGGATTGGTCGATCGAATGGGTCGGTCAACAGCGCGATCCACAGGTGCAGTCATCACGGTGGGCAAAGGAGCTGGAGAGTGGGTGTGGAGATGGACATCTAAGGTCATATTCGATGTTTCGACGGAGGTCCTTCAAAAGGGAGACGAGGCGTTCCGACCTTCCCCACTAGCGATACGAATACAAAGGATAGGACGTCGGTGCAACGATCGGCTGGGAAAATGATACCCCAATGTCCACGCCGAGGCGCGTGTGCAGGAAGAATGCACAGGGAGACCCTGGTCTTCTGCTTGTGGTTGCGGCGGTGGCGTGAGCTAATAGCACTGCATTCGTGAGTATCGAACAGGAAGACACCAACGTCTAGCTGGGGCAAGTGCTGCCCATGCCGACGATCTGCCTTCTTGTCGCCGTCTACCTGCGTTGAAGCTTCGGCTGATACGGCGCTCTACCTTTGCGCGTATCCAAAAGTTCTACATGTACTAGAGTGTTGGTTTGCTTCAGTACTGTACGGGGTATACAGGGTACGCCGCTGCCAAGGTGTGTATTATCCGCGTGCAGCGAGCGTAGCGAACGGAACAAGCGGATAATGGGTTTTCCTGATGAAGGAAGGCATTCATCCCAAAACCAGTTCGGCCAGCCATTGTCAACGGCCAGGAAGCCATTCGTCCTAAAACCAGTTCGGCCAGCAAGGCTGTCAACGGCCACTTGTCAACGGACATTTAACACTGGATTTGCGAGCCAAGGTCAACAGGATTCGCAAGCCCCGCCAACACTACGAAACGCGCAAACACGATTCAGAGAAAAAGTGAGTATATTTGGATAGCGCTACGTCTTAGGATTGCATGCATATGCGTTGCTTAGCGTTTGGAGCAGTACATCGCGAGTTATCGTCCCAAACGTGCATGCATCTGGGCCTGCATTTGTCTACAAATGACCTGTTGGTCATGCCCATGCCCCGGGAGGAAAAAAGGTCAAATGTGATTGGACAAAAAGAACGTGTGAAGTGGTGATTCGCCTATTCATAGCTCCACTCTAAATTTAGGGTACCACTGTTTCCAGTTTTTGGCGAGGCGCCGCACGCAATTGCATCGTAATCCTGTCCAGTTGCATATATATGCCATTTCAAGGACTTAATTATCAAAAACCAGTGACCACTTCTAACTTTGAGGGTCGAGTTGCCATTTTGAAATGTCTATAACTATGCGTGTGAATGACACCTCGTTGCATGTGATAGTGCTATCAGCTCGTATTGTACAGAGCTATCGATTGACACTATCAGTTCGATTGATTTCGCTTTCGCGCATTTCATAATATTTAGACTACTTGCGAGATTCGCTGATCCTGTTGACCTTGGCTCGCAAATCCAGTGTTAAAAGAGGCTCAGACAAGACTGCCGGGTTTTAGCAAACCGCCGAGCGACTCGAGTCCTCGGTAGGAAGAGATTCCCCCGAGTAGTTGTGGTTCATTTTCGGTTTGCGGTCGCAGCGAGCACATATCGCGTCGCGCGACCATTTTCAACCCGCCCACCATCCCTAGGGGCTGCCACTCGGCACCGTGCTTCTCAAGCAAGGAACCTCATGCCTTGGCTCGTAACCAAAATGAACCACATTTTCCCCCAATGCTTGTATGATTGATATGGAAAAACTCTTTGGTTGGACTCGCTGCGCGTCACCTAGTTGCGGGGACCAGCGATTGCCATCGAAGCCTCAACGTCGACAACCGCAGATTGGGATGCTAGGATGGGCGAGGACGCTCAGCACTTTTCGCCACACGGAAGAAATTTCGATGATTCTCCCACTCCACGACGGCAACTCCCAGACAGCATTTCGAGGGACACTTTCCTTTTAGCAGCCGAGCGCAGAGGGAGAGTCTTTCTCGACTTTGTCTGGATGAGCAGTACTTGCTGGATCGGCCAAAGCAAGAGCTTTGTGTTGTACCAGCTCTCCGTGTGCTAGAAATCCCCACTAACTCGTTGTTTAGCGAGAATAAGTTCTTCACGACGGACGATATCGACGAAAGCGAAAGGTACAACGACTGAATTGTCATTGTTGACCTCAACTAACCATCGACATTTGCAGCACGAGAGGCGCATGAAACTGGCGGAGCTCGCAATCCCGGAGCAAACCATGTTCGCGCTCCTTGCCCGTAAAAATACTGCAGAACCCCGTGGTTCACTGTCTGAACGAGTCGCGAAGTGGTAATTGAAAGTGCTGGACGTTGGCACACCAAAGACGACGGCCCCGTGCTTAGCCCACGCTACGAGCTCTATCAACAACTGGGACACTTTGTCTAGGAGCTCGAAGCTTAATAGTTGGTCCAAACTTTAAGGCAGCTTGTCGGTCCCCATATTCACCGCATAGTGAGTTCTAATTCCTCTCCTACCCAGCGCCACATTGGCAATGTGACATTGCATCGTTAAATAAGCATCCATGAGGCCTCAGAGGAGGGAGTTGGACAAACAAAACTCTGAAGTCGCCCATCTCGCCTGCCAGACCGCCTTTTACATGGGTAAACAACGGCTGCAATACAATACTACTAGTAGTATTGTGATCGTCGAATGATTTGTCGCTTCGGAAATGGGAGCTATTTGGAGGGATTAGGGTAATGCATTGATAATAAACGAGAGAGCGAATTTATTAAATCAGGGTATAATTCAGAGTTGTGGCTTTTTAACTTTCCACTTGGGGAGATTGATCAGATCGAGTCATTCTGAAGGTGACTGATAATTCTTTATGAACCCGATCTAGTTCACACCACCGCGTGTACGCAACCAAGAAGATGTAGCCAAGAGTAACAATACGATAAACAACTTACCTCGCTCTTGTCTTCTTCATTCTTCTTCGTAGCACTTGCTCCTTACCCATTCAAGACTTCGCTCCTTCCTCATGCTAGCTTGACTACTAGCCACTCAACCTACGTCATTACATTTGTACATCTACTCTCTTCTCTCCCCAACTTCTTCCCTCCAACCTGCGCTTTCTGCGACGATCTCCGTTGCCAACGGAGGCAACTGGAGCCGATTCACAACAGCCTACCGTATACTTAGTACAGACACACCAGTTCGGCTCGGTAACCATATTCGCCCTCCTTTACTGAGGCTGGCGTCATTGGCCCGCTCCATAACATGTTTATATAAACGGTCGAAGCTCAGAATGCCCGGGCATTCGACGAGATGTGTATATATAATATATATGAATCACAGGCGGCCCAATAAAACATAGTGTAATTCTGAGATAGTCGTTTTATTAGAGGCAGCGGTCCGTTTATATATAGCGAAGTGGTCTTATTAGTGGTCTAAAACGGTCGATTAGCAAATAAATTGGACATAACCTGTGGTTTTCACAATAGGTATTACTACGTACGCAGTCTACCGGTATATGTAGTCATGGCGTTTTTTTAGAACCCCAAGTGTTTAACCCCTATACCAGCACAAGACTTGACTCGAGCACTGCTACGATCGGTTCATCACTGAAAATTCACTGGGAGATACGGTATACAAAGTATGAGGTCTGTGGTCCTTCGGAAGGAGTTGGCTGAAGGCCACACATGGAGTGCGTGCGGCCCATCGCCCTGAGAATCAGCGAGAGGGACCGCTGCCCATGTCCTCCTGTTTGAAGCCACTTTCCGTTTTGCCTGATTGTGCTCAACAAAAGTGGAGGCAGACATGCCCACCGACAATCCTGTTTGCGGATGCGAATCCGATGCCACCCTGCGCGGACTGAAGTGGACAGCAACTTCAACGCTTCGCCCCATTGGCCAGATGGGATTAGAGGTGGTTTTTGTCGACTAGGACACGCCTGGAGAAGATTTTGACACTGTATTTTGTCAGGTATACATACATGTTGTGGCCACGAGTACGACGCCACACAAGAGCAAGAAGGAATTCGGCCACCTGCGTCACCACGCAGCACTCGACATGATTGCACGTCAACGCCACACTCGAAGCTGCGTCGTCTACGGAGTGTAACAGAGGAGGAATCAGAGATTGACAGTAGTTTGACAGTCATAGCAGGGCTTTCTCAATTACTACAGTAACAGTAGTTTCAAAATCGTAATCTGAATTAATTTTGTAATTTTTCTGTACCGTCGAGGGCGGAGGAATTTGCTAACCCAGAAAAAATGATGCACTCGACAGGTAGTTAAATGGTCGGCAAGAGCTCGACCTTCTAAATTACCAGGAAGCAAGCAGACTCTGCTCGCCAGTGCGATACTTACAGCGAGAGAGGCCCAATATGATGGTCTTGACCACGATTGCTATGGTAATTCAAGTAACGTTAGAAGAAGGTTGCATTACGGTCGAAGCTGTAGATCAAAAGACAAGGAACGTCAGGTTTTCGTTGATTTCTTCAGCAGCTGAAGAAATGCTGCCAAGGCGGTAAACCGGCAGTAAAATAATGAGTTACTGGTTACTACAGTAATAGCCCCGTCCCAAATAACTGGCTACTGCAGTACTACTACTAGTAGTAGTAATCTCGAAATTGTATTTTAATTTATTTCGGGTAAATTGCAAGAAAAGCACAAGGGCCTTGCGATTAGATGCAGCACATGCGCGTGGGGCGCGCGCCTCAAGTTCCTGTGCCGCCCGTGAGCGGGACGCCGCTGGAGATCTCGCGGGAGATGCGGCAGCAGCTGCGCGTGACTCGTCATCGCGCCTTCGAGCGGCTCCAGGAGAACGCGCAGTGGACGCGGCAGCTGCTGGACGGCGTCGCTGCAACAGAGGGCGCACTTGGGGCGTCGGTGGAGCCGTCGCAAATGGAGGCGCGGAAACGTGAAGCGGAGGCGCTCGAGACGCAGTTGGCGCAGCAGAAGGAGGCACACGATACGACGCTGCGCAACTTCGAGCAGATTATAGCGACGCTCAAGGCGGCGGGGACGCGGCTGCACTGAACGAGTGCGAGGAGAAGGTGGCGGCGGAGAAGAAGAAGCTGCTGGCCACCAACGCGCGCAAAGTGGAGATCGTGCGGTTATAGAATGGAGGAGACTCAAGGCCTTGAAGTAAAATAACAGCACCACCCGCCAACTTCCTCACCTGACCGGTCCACGCAACTTCATGTAGTGACTCGTTCATGGCGAAATGTGGCTCGAAAGATCGAATCAGTGGTCGCTTTTGGCGTATCGATGGGCGCAGGTCATGCTTACCCATACTATTGTTGCCAGAATCGAACCTTGAAAGGGTAGAACAGTGAATCTCGCTCAGGTGTCCCAATACAGTACTATCACGGTCAATTATCAACTTGTACGAATGTAATATTTCACGGACTTCATCACTAAGAGTGCAGCAGTCCGAATGCCTAGGAAGTAATCGCAACTAGCCCTTATGCTACACAAGCTAATATAGGCAAGTCGATCGCGAGAGGCGGTTTCTTGTTCTTGTTAAGAAGGTTTGTGCAAAACAGAAGAGCTATCATAATACTTCAAGTAGTATAACATCTTTTTTAGTTCTCTACTGAAGATACGACACTCTCGCAAACATCTCGTTGAGCTTCTCCATGGCGGAGGACTCGAGGAAAACGCCGACATCCACTCCATCTCCACCTTTTGAGATTCCGTAACCATCACAAATCCGTCGTAGCTTGGAAGTTCAGGAGCGCAGGCATACCAGGGTGCATTCCGTCAAATTCCGCATTGTACATGCCCATGTGCAGCCACGACGTGAACATGAGGTCATGTCCGAAAAGGAAGTTTGTGCCGACCTGAACAGCGGAAATGTTGCTCTGCTCCGTCAAGAAATTGACAGCATCGCGTAGGTACGAGTCATCTCGTCGAAGAACCGATTGACGCACACGTCGAGCAAGTTTGCTGAGCGTGCCCGGAGGCACGAAATCATTTCCCTCCTCTTCAGACTGCAACTCGCTGTGAGTGTACGTTGACAGGGCATTGAAGATCACGTTTCCGACGTAGTTGGTAGGCAGCGGTGGGCTCAGTCGACGACGAGCATTCACGCCAGTTGTAATACGCACATCTTGTCCGTGGCCGCGCGCTCGAGAGATGAGAACCGTGAACAGTGCCGTGATAGCGTCAACAGTGCTCACATACGAAGGCTCAGCATCCGCAGATAATCCACCGCTAGTCGCCACATCTTTGATCCTCTTCATCATATCCGGGGTGAAGTGAAACAAATGGTGAACTGTCGATGGAGGAGTAGCAGCAGGTGCTTCAGTTCCTTCCGTAGTGGCAGCCGCAGCCTCAACCACGCGGAACTCCGGGTGTGGCATCGTCGAAGGAGCTCCCGTTGCTCCCAGCAATTGTCGGGCATGGTTCACCACCAGCCGATCTTCCTTCTTGACACCACTATAGTGCTGCCCCCACACCGTGATGAACGTGAACATGGCCTCTCCGTCGAACAGCGTATGACTCGCGTCCACTCCGATTGCCATTCCCCGTCCGACAACGACGTCCCCTTGACGCAGATGAGCTCCGTCTTGCCCCGGGACGTCGGCATCAAGCCCCAACTTCTCTTTTCCATCGCCTCCTCCGTCGTCATCGAGTTTTTAGCGTTCGTCTCGAATCGAGTCCTCGCTGCACCTCGTTCTCGCGACTCTTTGGTTTGCTTGACGTTCACTAACCCAGTTGCTGGGTCGACGTAGAGCTCTCCAATGAGAATGGGGTAGTCTTCCTCTACGAGGGTGATGAAGGAAGACTGCAACTTGTTGAGGTCGTAGGGCCCCGATGCCGAAGGCGGGAAAATGTACAGGATCACGAACCCGAAGCTGTGCATGACTGCATCCATCGGCGACAGAGGTAACAGCACATCGTCAGACTTGGATGCCATACTTGACATGGGGTGAAAGTTGAAATGCCGTCACTTGGCGTCTGGGTCTCCTATATTACAACCCCACCGCAGGAAACGGTGCCCACTTCTTCCGTACGGATTGGTAGTAACTTTCGTGGATGACAGTACAGATACCGCTGAGAAACTGAAATGCACTTACAGCTAATCCCTGCCCAAATCGTTAAGATCAGATGCATCACGTTCAAATTTTATGACGACTTTTAATAGAGGCTACACACCACAACGAACAGAAGCGTTTTGATTGGCTAAAAATGACGGTCGTTTCAGCACTGTATTTAGGACCATGCGCCTCCCGGTCACACAACGGAAGCCACTTTCCAGGAGCCGGGCAGCGGTGGCAGGTGTGTAGTTGAAAATGCCAATCGACTTGTTAGGAGAGTATGGCTACACAGACATCATACTGCACGCCGTATTTCCAACGCCGGATGTGGCAGGAAGTTTCTTCGTGATTTCGCAGTGAACACGAACAAGAATGTGAACATCGCAAAAACAACGGAGACTACAGGCGCTGGGTATGCACTGCTAGTGATTGCAAGTGGTTCGTGTCGCTATCACGACGGCGAGTCAGTGAGCAAACCAAAAGCAATCGCAAGAGGCCTGCCTCTAAACTGAGCCAATTGCGCAAAGAAAAACGCAATTCGGATCATTTTATTTTATTTCGACCACAGATGCTGTCCCACTGGAACTGTCTGGCCTCCTATCATTATCAGTCGTATAGGACATTTGTAGACGGACAATAAGCTTTCGTTTCAATGGACAGCACGACTTTCAATCAGTCTCGAACTTCTCCTTTGTTATTCAAGTGCCTAATGTACTTTCACGACTTCCGCTGGCGTGCTGTATTTCTTGTTCATGTGTATGGTATCTCTGTTCAGTACATTAGTGACATATTTGGACCTAGTGTGCGAAATATACAAAGATGGTATTGTTTGTTTTTATCGAAGGGGTGGTGGAGAACGACGACCAAGCTGCCCACTCTTCACGGTGGCCGTGTGAAGTAGTGGAGCGAGTACGGAAGTACGTTAAGGACCACCCTACTTTTTATTTGGAGGAGCTACAAGAATCTATGAAGCGCTCCTTCCTGGAGGTAAAAATGTGTCGCTGAGTACAATTTGTAGAGCTTTACACTTTGATATGAATTTGAGTAGAAAGGTGCTAACTAAGGCGGCGAGAGAGTGCGTACCACACGAGGTGCATGCGTACAAGGTGAAGTTAGAGGCTATGTATTCTTACCATGAACAATTGCTTTTTATTGACGAAACTGCCAAAGATGGGCGTCATGCATATAGGCGGTATGCATGGTCGAAAAAGAATACAAAGGCAGTCGTACGATTACCTTTCAGTCGAGGGAAGCGGTTGTCTATATTGGCAGCATTGGACCATAGTGGCTTTGTTGCTTGGGACTATACTGAGGGTACTTATACAAGAAACTCCTTTCACAATGCGTTTGTAATTTTTTTTTACCTCTTTTGAACCCCTGGCCGTTGCCACGATCAATTGTTGTAATGGACAACGCAAAAATCCACATGTATCGAGAGCTCGAATCGGTAAGATTATCTGGATGCTACCATTCATCTTGAACTTGACTATTTATTAACGAATATTTTCTTAATGTTTTGGCTAGGTTATCCACCAAACTGGAGCAAGACTTCTCTACCTGCCGCCATATTTGCCACAGCTAAACCCAATTGAAGTTTGTTTTGGGCTCCTCAAGCGCTGGATCCAGAAAAACGCCAATCTCGTCTTCCCGTTATACCCAGCTTTGGATTTGGGTGTGGCAATGCGTTTCCTGCTGTCGAAGTCGTGAATAAGTGCCCAAGCGAAAGAAGTTCTAAATCTATATGCACACTGTGGCTACGACGCAAGAAACTTCGATCTTCAGAATTTGTAGTACGACAGGTGAACGAAGAAACTAGCGACGATGAGCAGTTATATTTAAACAATAACAACTTTCGTTGATATAGTTTATCTATCTGTACCTTGATTCTAAGCTTGCGGCATGCTATGATCACTGTCAGGCACATCTTCGCCTTGGGGCATCATTATTTCGGGATGAAAGCCATGGAAAATCCCTCTAGTGAAGATGTCGTGCTGCGGGAGCCCCAATGCGGCACGAAGCGACGAGCGCTTTACGCGTAGTTTAACCCATGTGTGGAACATCTCGACTTCAATTTCCACTGCATCATCTTCGGGTTCAGGATCACCGTCCTCCAGCGCTGCCGCCGCCGCTTCCAGAGCGCGAGCTTGCTGCATAGTATTGTCGTCGGGAACCGAAAACGGAGTACCTTCGGGCTGCCTTGCACGGTGGACTGCAAGATGGTGGGACGCAATTGGCCCGAATCTCTCCCTCCCTTCCGCTTGTACAGCAACAATCTCCGCGGCTGCAGCTCGAACGCGGTCGGCAGTTGCACGTCGTATGCCGTCCGTCGGTTATGCCACTGGGGCGAGATATACAAAGAACTCGAACACGAACTGCGCATGAATCGGATCTTCATTCGAAGCTAAAGCCGAAATATCCTCCTCAGTAATACACGTCCACCGCTTACTTAACAGCTCCATGAATTTGTTTCCGACAGCGGCTTGAAATCTTGCTGGCGCGCATTTTTCGTGGCTTTGAGAAACACGTTCTCTCCTTCGAGTACGGTCGGATTGGGACCGAATTCTGCTCCGACAAGAAGCCGCAACATTTTGGCTTTAGCGACCTCAAACCCCTCTCCAATGGTAAATGACACCTTTTTCACGATGCCTTTCCTTGGGCCGTTGAGGCGCTCCCGGTTCAAAACGTTACGAGTCCTTGTAGAGCTACGTCACAAGGCGACGTGCCTGCCCGAGCTACTCTCATTTCACCGCGCAGCTTGTGAACCGCTAGTATAGATGTAGACGAAGGTAATGAGCTATTGCACGCAACGAACAGAGCAGTATTAGTGTCACTGCAGCCGCCGACAACTTGCACATTCATACTGTATACAAAATCACAGTGAACGTACTTTTAGGGCGGTGGCCAGGTCAACACAGAAGCCAGTTGGAGTGATGGAGCTTGTGGGAGCGGCCAGTGGAGATGTATACGAAGCTAATGAGCTATTGCACGCAACGAACAGATCAGTATTAGTGTCACTGCACCCGCCGACAAATGCATTGGTGCTCGCGTACCTATCCGGTGGCAGATAGACAGCTAATAAATCGAGCACGACATTGTCCAGCGAAAGCCCGATTTAGTGCTCGACTTATGGCGAATCATATTTTTATGACCACATTATTTTCCTGCTGGATCGATCTAACCTTTAAAACTGATCGGCAAAAACTTGCAAGGCACAATAAGTGCTCTGTTATTGTGCTTTCTACTCAAAATTTCCATGGGCGGTTCATTGAATCAATCACGCAGGCAATCCACCAAAAACTGAAAGGGGTGGACCTTCCAACCTCTGAAAGGTTATACATAGTGTGCAGGAAATATGTTATCGCAGGTGAATGTAGAGGCATCTATTAAAGGATGTTTATCGCTGGGCTCCACAACGAAGGAGGCTACACTCCACAACGAACAAAAGCGTTCAGATTGGCTAACAAATGACGGGAAATTGTGGGCAATCTCTGGCAAGTAAACTGCACCTATCGCCTTCAGCATCAAGAGCCCCGTGCAGCTCGAGACGCGCACGAAGTCCCAGCAGCTGCAGTCCGCGAAGGTCTGCACTCGTCACGAGTGCACCGCATCAAGCTACATCACGACTCTCCTGGTGTCAGCCGCTTGGCCTGGGAGGTCGACTGAAAAGGGAAGGAGAAGGCCGAGGTACGTGTATCACCGTCTTCCATATATATTGTCTTCCGTAGTATGCGGTACGAGAGAATCACACGAGGAATAACAGTGTGGGTTAGAGGTATTGAAGCGTACGGGGAGTGGCCGTTTGTGTGATGTACTATAGGATCATCATGTCTAAACTGGAGAAGAGGTTTCGACCGCCCGCGATCTCAGGCTAAAGCACGAGCACTGCACGATCTCGATGAACAAGGCATATAAGGACAGCCCAGGAAAGACTGGTAAGAGAGTGGGAGCGCTCACGTTTGCCGCGAAGGATTTGGATAATTGGCCACTGACAAAGGAACTACCTGTTTTTTTCTTTTGTCACCAGTGGATTAGTTTTGACTATCTTGTTTCCAGCCGCCTTCAGATCCGTGTGAGGGAGCGGCTGATCCCTGACATCACCTTATTGAGCATTGAGATCCTGAACGTTAGCTGCCAAGACATTGCGGACTGGCAAAGGAGGCGATCCAAGAATGTATACCCCCGGACGTATAGCGGTTCCAACTTCCTCCACGTCTTGACCGGTAACAGAGCACGTGGTAGCATTGTGACCACCAAAACCACATCTGCTACACTGGTATACTGCTCGATCTGCCTTGCTTTCTGCCGACAACTGTGACTGGAAGAAGGCATGTATATCCGGAGAGTCATCGAACTCGTCTACTGCATCTCGTGTTGGTAGTATGGCTCGTGCTGCGCTTGGCTGTTGGTGCTGAGTCTGAATTTCCTCACCTCTGCTGTGAATTCTTTTTCACCTCGTTGTATATCTGCTGCTCGTGCTTTACGAGCACCACCTCCCTGACGGTACAATGGTGCAGGTAATACGCTGCTTTTCGCCGTGGATACCGTGTCGACTGGCAAAGATATCTTTACCGAATCAAATGCGTCATGCACCGTGCGTACCAAATACGCTGGATGGAAATACTGAACCACCCTGTAGAGTGCTGGCACGCCCGGATTCTGCCGCTCGAGAAAATACAGGACCGCTTGAACATGACGACAAGGTATTTGGAGTTGTTCGGAAACCCTGCACGGTCGACACTTTCCGCTCGCCATATTGGTCTCAAACATCATCGTGGACGATGCAACATCACTTCGATCAAACGGATCAAAAACGTAGAAACACGGCATCGTTGAAAGCACAACCGTGAGTTTTGAAACGTGCTTCTTTTCAGCCGAAAATAGTTTCATCGCATGAGGAGTGATATCAAAATTCTCTGCCACCCAACTTTCAGCTTCAGTCAGAAGCGTGTTGCGTGTACGAACTGCGCGCAGGCAGTACGCTCGCATCGTTCGAAACACCAGATTGTTGCGGGCGCGTGTCCAAACCAGTCCGTTGTTGTCTCCTTCTACGCCACTAGTTGAACGCACTCCGAAGAGAGGAAGCCGAGAGCCGTATGTCATGGTGTCTTCCCAATTGTTCGCGAGCCACTCCATGTCATCCGTGCTTAAAGCGCTGTTCCCCACCACCGTCCAATTAGTTGGATGAATCTTACGCAAGTAAGATGCGACCGATTCCTCCTTTCGTTTACCATCGACAACCGAGACGATAGCAGTGGGAAACGTATGTTGTACTTGAGCGATGTTGCGCTCATATTCTCGCACCGTGCGTGACGACTGCAAATTCATGATGTGGGCGTTCACGCTTTCCTTGTTCACATTGACCTTCTTAAACTTGTCAACTGTGTTGAAGCGGATGTGAACTACACAGAGTTTAATGTGAATCTGAAAGCCCATACTAGCAAGTTCACATTGCGCAGTGACTTGCTTACCACGATCCGTAAATGTCGGGCGATCATGCAAAGCAATACCTCCCGCTATGCAGTTTAGAAAGAACCAAACGAAATTCTCCACAGTTTCTTTGTGAACGAAAGCGACAGCAACTGGGACTACCCGTTTGTTACCGTCCTTGCCGACCAGTGTAAGACAGACACCATTGTACTTCGGGTGCTTCATGTGCGTTCCATCGCACTCCCACACAGGTAGTAGTAGGCGTTGTACCTCAACAACCGATCCAATAGAAAGGAAAGCACGAAAAAATCGTCCGCAAGTGTCAAGCTGACAGCAAACGCGGGATCTGCTGTTCAGTTGTTCAAACAAATCCAAGTACGCCGGCAACGCCTTGAACTCAGCATCATCATCGCTCTCCATGCCAGTTAAGGCAGCACTGATTTGTCGGTACAGAACAGCTCTCTTATCAGAAACATCAATGTTTTCGACGTTCGTCAAGTTGTTCACAACGCGAGCTCTGCTCGTGCTGTATCCTCTATAATTGATGCCTGGAACCCCGACATCATAGAAATCTGCCTCCCTGACGGGTTGGCTGTGCTGCACCAGCATTGCGCATGACGGAGATTGAACTTCGAGATCGGGCTACTTAATATTAAATCTCTGTCTGCTTCGCTCGAGTTGTATTTTCTATGAAGCCTTTTTAAATTAAATCGATCTCGTACTTAAATAGATCGAGCAAGCCAGTAAGGCAAAACGACAAAAGACTTGCATTGCACAATACAGTGATTTCCTTCAACATGGCTACATTATGGATTTCATCCAATCAAATCGTCTTCTCGCCAACAAATCTTAATCATTCTACGATTTCTACTCCAGTCTTTAAGCATGGCCACTACAGTGCAGGAGAACGAGCCCAAGCTTCTGGAGCCCTACGTCTACATCAGCGAGCTTCCGGGCAAGAACGTGCGAGGCAAGTTGATCGGCGCCTTCCAGTCCTGGCTGCGCGCCCCCGCGGACGCCGTGGAGAGTATCCAAAGTATTGTGGACCAGCTGCACAACGCGAGTTTGCTGTGCGTTTTTTTAATTTTCGCCTCCTTTTCTACAATTATTGTGCGTTTCTAAAATGCCAATAATCGTTTCTAAATCTTCTAAAAAATATTGCAGCATCGACGACATCGAAGACGACTCGGAGATGAGACGCGGCCAGCCCGTGGCCCACCAGATCTTCGGCATCCCCGCCACGATCAACTGCGCCAATTACGTGTACTTTCTGTCTCTGCAGAGGTGCCAAACCTTAGGCAACCCCAAGGCCATGCAGGTGTACACAGACGAGATGCTGAGACTGCACCAGGGCCAGGGGTTGGACATCTTCTGGAGGGACCATCTACAGTGTCCAACTGTGGACGAGTATCTGGAGATGGTGCAGAACAGTAAGTGGACATTTTTTCTTATTTGTGTCGTGCTTTCACAATAATTTCTAGTCGAAAACTGAAGTTGAAGATGCTGACTGTCTTTATTTTTTAGAAACGGGAGGACTTTTTCGACTGGCAGTGGGGCTCATGCAGGCTTTCAGTGACTGCACTCTGGACTTCACGCCGCTTGTGAATGCGCTGGCCGTGTACTTCCAGATCCGAGATGACTATGTGAATCTGTTGGACGAAGCCTACATGGAGAACAAGAGTTTTTGTGAAGACCTGACCGAGGGCAAGTTCTCGTTCCCGCTCATCGTGGCGATTCGCGAGAACCCGCAGGACACACGACTGCTGAGTATCCTTAAGCAACGCACAAAGAGTACCAAGCTCAAGCAGTACGCGGTGCAATATTTGAGCGAGACGGGCGCAGTAGAGCACACGCTCGCCAAACTGAACGAGACGGTGCAGGAGATCCACGATGCAATCGCTTCTCTTGGAGGCAACCCAGCTCTGGAACAGATTCTGGACGGACTGCATTCGACGATCAAGTAAAGATGTTTCCCTGCTAGGAAGCTCTCGGTAGAAAAGCCTCTGGAAATATGTGTTTGTCTAACCTATGCTCGCTTAGGCTCTTCGTCTTCTTCCCATTGCATCTCCTGCTCTCGATTAGTCACCGACGTGCTAGAGGCACCAGTCTGGGCCGTTGGCTGGAGTCGAAACTGGCAAAACTTTGCTGACGAGGAACTACTGCTATCATCGGTGTCACTCTCGCGATGATCCGTGCAAACGGCCTCGTAGATACCCATGAAACAGTTCACTCGGACCCATTCCATGCAATCGGCGTCTTCATTGCATGGCAAAACGTCCGCATTTACGTCCTCAAAGTCGCACCATCGCCCGCCAGTAATCTGTTGGTCAAAGATCTGCACATTGTCTACGTAAGTTTTGCAGGACGAGAAGAATGGTTCACCAGCCACCGCATTGGGAAACCACACGCCAATAGAAAGAGAACTGGTAGCATCAATCGCTTCCATCCCCTTTTGTTTCAGTACAAGTCGACCATCCACGTAGAGATTTGAGCGTGCAGCACTGGCATCCCACTGCATGACGATTTCCGTGTAACTTGTATCATCTGAAGGTTGTGGCGAAGTCAATGTGAATGGGACATAAGGCATCGTCTTAGCTTGGTACAATGCAGATCTCCACAAAGGTAAAAACGGTATTTCCCTCTCGGCACTGGTAGTCGCCGTGTCGGCATCTTCATAACTTCCCCACCACACTTGTGTGAGCGTACCAAACGCCGAACATGGTTTCATCCGTATCACCATTACACCAGAATTTTGTTGCAATACAGATCTTACTGCAGCACCAACGCGACGTACAGGGCAGTTCTCAAGCGGGTTACACGGCAAAGGACTGATTCCGCCCAAAGCCCATTCCATGAATCGATCGTCAATTGTACGATCTCGTAGTGATCCATCACTTGTCATCGTTTTCCCTACTGGCAATACCCCATCGAAAAGATCACCATTAGCTGTTAGTTCCAGCACGTTCTTGCCAAGAGCAGCATCTCCAACGCAGCGTACATTGTCAGCGTGGACTCCGCCATTCACGTCAATCCCACCCCATTGACTCGTTACCAGATTCCAGTTGGGGTTAGACCCTCCATCTCCTGGACACAGTTTAAAATCATCTTGGAGTAGAAGCACATACGCACAGGATTCGTGAAGATGAGCCGTTCGTCCGGAGCAGCACTTTGATAAAACAATGGTGATCTCTGTGGTGTCACTCATCTTCAATCCGTTCAAACAACTTACAGCCACCATCTTTAGCGTATCAACGCCGACCTCGACAGGAGTTTCGTACAAATTTCCAGAAGAACACGTTAATGAAGGCTCTGGATTCGCTGGAGACAGAAGCTGGTAGCGGATGGAGGAACTGGTTGTTACTGCGGCCAGACCAACCACTAGCGTCAAAGGTTTAATAGCACTACATGCCGTGGTGTACGTTGGTTTCTCAGCTTGAACGCCGAGAGGACCCCAAGTTTCCAAGACACTATCAGCACAAACCACGCCAACACAGCAAGCCACTGCCCGAATAACATCGAACACTTTCACGACCAGTTTAATCTCTCCCGAGGACAGTATACTACTGCAGCTCGGTACATCATTTTCAGTCTTCACGATAGAGTAGGCAACTCCGAGATGCTGGTCTGAGGTCGATGGGGTGGAATTATTGTAAGGTCGATGAGACCTGTGACTGTCGTAGCTGGGATAATATACTTGAATGTCGGCGTACGAGGCTGTACCATCAAATTGTTGGACTCCACCAGCGTACTGGGAAGCAAATCAGTTCCGCATGCCACAACACGAAGCTTGGCATTGAAAGTTACCAATATTTTTCCCGATGCTGAGCTTACTGGAGTGCCAAACGTACAGCTTGGCACAAAGGAGGTTCCTTCATTATCTCCAGCTAGAGGAACAACAACATACCTCATGGACGCGCAATTTGTGCATTTAATATCGACGCTCCAAGTATCGACGCTGGTGGATGTATCGACAGTGCTGGAAATACTTGGTTTAACCGCTTGAACTAGGAACCGAGGAGAGCGTACCGGGTAGCTGCTAACCAGTAAATCGTTGACGATCAGACATGCTACAGCGTGTACGTAGCCACTTTTGCTTAGCGTAATTGTAGCTGCGTTAGAAGTAGCAGATCCCGTACAGTCAGGAAAGGCTTGCGTACCATCGCCCGATGTGAATGCTACCCAACTTCCGGGCACAGGTGACGCGACTCGGATATCAATTCCGCCAACTCCAACGCCAGTTGTGCTATCTAGCGTTGTACTTTGTACAGGTGAGAACTGCGGTACATTCAGCCGCACCTCAAGCTGCACATCGTCAATAGCCCATTGATCAAATAAATTCCTGTAGTTCCAAAGCTCCCGTTCCTCAACCCCCAGTTGGCCTTGTGCACCAGTCGGGTCATTTTCAGCGGCAATGACTTTATCAATAGTAAGACCAGTCGCAACATCGATGGGAAAACTCGAGTGGTTCTTCTGAATCCAGTAAAACTGTGCGGTTTGGTGCATTGCAATGGAAGGTAAAATCACCGAATACGGTGCAAATTCACTTGAGCGGGTACCCGTAGTAGATAGAAGTGGAATTTCCAGTATTTCTCTCCAAGTGCTGGTATTGTCTGGATCGGCACCATGAGGCAAATAGCCGAACAGAACCTCCTCGTCGACGTCGGTCATTTCACAGGCAACACGATTGTCTCCTGTTGAATTGTACTTTTGTACCTGTTCAAATCCATACACGTGGTAAAAGTTCATTTTCCCGTGAAATCCTGCCAACTCGAGAGGAGAAGTAAGTGCTACACGATCACCCAACGAGGTGAAAAGTAAAGAACTCGTTCCATCAAAAGACCCGCAGGCGTTGCTTGAGTATCCGTGTTGCTGCTCGCTCCAGAACGCAGACGTCAGAGATGCTGCCGTATTATCAAACGAGTCTTTGTGGAGAACTACACCCGTCCAATCCTTAGTATCGACAGGGTAAGCGATAGGAATTGGTAAAGAGGTGACCGACTGCGAGAGAAGAATCGCTGTTTCTGAGCTGCCACCTTCCACTGTTGCGACGTAGTCGATTTTCAGGTCTCCAGTCAAATTTGCCTGAGCAACGATACCATTTACAGCTGACACACTTTCATCAAAGAGCACAAAACTGGGCTCGAAGCTCACTCCAGCACACGTTGGAGTCACGCGTACGGTTATCGCGTCGTTCTGAGGCAAGTATAACCGGAGTTCTAGTCCTTCAACAAGGTCAAACACACCCACGTGGGCTGGAAGAGGAGTCGCGAATAGCTCCAGCGCGTCGATAGTTGTTGATCCTGCATGGGAACAGTGAATCAGGTTCCCAACCACTCCTGCCACGAGAAGAAGCAATCGCATTCTCGTCATCACACAGCTCCAACTTCCTTGTCTTCCCTCCAACAATGCCAAAGAAAACTGAATACCTCATGCCAACAGCAAAGTCCAGGTATTTCAGGGACTCTGCTCTCCATCTCACACCTAAAAATGCATCACAAGTGCAAAAATAAATGCTAGCAAGAAGTTATTTGCACCCTTTTTGCCTTCTCAAGGTATTCCTTACATGCTGAAGCCATTTCAGAATGAAGAGTGCGTTTCCAGAAGCGCTTGAGCTGCTTCAGCCAGTGAGTTCGCGTCTTCAATAGCTTGGGTCACAGCTGAAAGGGTCTGTTCGCTCGCTCGTGGCCCAGTTGCCTTCACTCCGGCCAGGTGGTTCTTCACCAGCTTCAGGTTGGCAGCGATCCGTTGGCCGTCGTCCAGCACTCTGGACAACTCGAACAAACTCTCGTCTCTCGACCTGAAGTTGCGTGCCATTTGCCTCTGCACTCGCTGCAGCTTCGCCTGGGCACTCGTGAGTTCATTCAGCAGTTCTCTCAGCTCCTCCTCCTTCTCGTGCATCACATGCTGCTGAGCTTGGAGCAGCGCCATGGCCTTGATCACCTTCTTGGCACCAGCCAAAGTCTCCAGTACCGTCTCATCGCCTGGAGTCTTCCTTTGACCACCAGTCTCAGCGCCTGAGGCGAACTGAGCCCCAGCACTGCACTGACCTTCTTCTTCACCTCCAGAACCGTTTCGAAGCGTGGGAAGATGACGTCGTAGCGGCTTTTGCCTCTGAAAATCTGCACCAACAGCGCGTCCTCTTCCAGCTCGTTCACGTCGATTTCTAACGCTTTAGAGCTCGGGTTGGAGCCGGAATTTTTGGGTTCGACAGTTGAAGCGCTAGCGGAAGCTGTTGCAGCAGCTTTTACTTGCTGGGGAGCCGTGGTTTGCTCATAAAAAGCTCGATTTCTAAGCAGAAGCAGCTTGCAGCCGTCCTTTAGCACTGCTGAGCTGCTGACATCGCGTCCACGCAGCACGAGTCGCTGGAATTGAGGCTCCAGCTGGAAATGCTGGGAGATCTGCGACTTGAGTAGCTCCAAAGCCTTCGGGTCTTGCAATGCGACGGTCAGGGACGTCGACTGCTTGCCAAAGACGACGGTCACGTGAGCCGTGTCCGACATGACGTCTGCAGGATAATTTCACTTGATGTTTGTATGGAATACGAACTACCGTAAGTAATGAGCTTAAATACATGTGATGGACGGTTAGAAACTTTTGATGGCCGGTTAGAAACTGACCAAAGTCGTCCTAAATCTGTCACTTTTTGGACATGTTGAAGACAGTTTTTAGTCCCCATTTCGAGATCGACAGTCAAGTTGTGACGGGGAAGCAAATGTGCGAGTTTTCGGGGCTAACGTTGCGAGAGAAGAAGTTGGTGACGACGTTCGCATTCGTTTTGTTCGGTGTCGTGTCGGTGCATTTCGTGTTGGTGGCGTTGTGGCTGGTGGTTGTTCATCGAGCACAAGCTCCGTTGTTTGGTCAGTCGGAGGAGCTCACGGGGGCGAAGTTGGTGGTGTGGGCTGCTCTGTTGTCATGCTGCGGTGTGAGTGGGGTGCTGGTCTTCATGTTGAAGAGCAAACGTGCTGCCAGGCAAGCGCTGGGATGTTGGTTGGTAGTGCTGACGATTCACGCGTGGTACGTGGCTGTCGGAGTGTTTTCAAGTGTATTGCTAAGCGTAGATGAAGGTGATAGCTCTCCAAATTGGTCGATGAGCGAGATAGCGGTGCAGTTGCTGGCCGACGTCATGAACGTGGGGTTCCTTGTTTGGTTTGTGCGTCAGGACGATGCCTTCGTCAAGGACCAGCTTCTACGTGAACCTTTGCTTCCAGTTTGAAATGATATAGGAAGCTAATAAATGTGACGTTGCAAACGAAATGCACTGGAGCGGTTCATATCGTTGCCTTTGTGAAAGCACCTTCAGCTTTGAGCACGTACTGTTAACCTCGAAAGTACTACTTAGCCATGTTGAAGGTCGCTGTTGCCTCTGTCGCCGATGGATGTAATCACACACAACTTCGGGTTCGTGATCCTGTACATTTTCCTCCTTCGGCTTCGGGTCCCTACGACCTCAACAAGTTGCAGTCTTCCTTCAGCACCCTCGTACGCGAGGGTTTCATATTTTAATGAGTATAAGGTCTCAATCGGGAATCCAGTGTAGCAACGTGGCAAGGAGACTAACGACGTGTAAGGTTTAACAGCGACGTCATTAGAGCAAGATCAGATATTGTACGCAAAACATGTACAGACATCCGGGCGGGGGGTCAACCCAGATAGTACAGTTGATTGTGGTGAGACCGCGGCGAGGTCTACACGTGCCGGTCCAACGTGTCTTCACTTCCCAATCTTCACCTTCTTCGCCACACGCAGAACCCAGCACCAACTAGGTTGATTCAACCTGTCAAAGTTATGGTCAACATCGCCACTCCTGCAGATTTCGAAGAGGACGTGCTGATCCCGTTGTCTCCGTTGGACGCTGTCATGAATACCTATCGCATCGTGATCCTGTACATTTACCCGCCCACTGCAGTTTCCTACGATCTCGAAAAACTCTACCACTCGTTTAACGATCTGGTGAACGAGGACTACCCGGTTCTAGTTGGAGCGCTCTATTACGATCAGAAGACTGGTGCTGCAAGTGTGAAACAATCTCCGATGGCGAGAAAACTAGGTGCGAGTGGGATCCGTTTCGAGACAAACTGTGCAAACTCCCAGGCAACTAACGACGCAGTAGCGTTGCTCTCGTGGGAGTTTATGCCCAAGACACGTTCCAGTGGAGAAATCATCGCTGTCAAAGGCTCAATTCTCGCGGACGGAGGAATGGCTATCGGTGTCGACTGTAGCCATGTTATGTTCGATGGAGAGGCCATGCTAACGTTTATGCGAGCATGGGGTCAACACTACAGCGGCGTGAGCAAACAAGACCGACTTGTTATCAACCACGACCGCTGTTTGTTATCAGGAACATGCGAGTCGTCCAAACTTCCACATCCCGAGTTCCAGATTTCTCCAGCAGAGCCTCTGATCCGTAGAGAAGATGGATCTCTAGCTCCCAAAATGGTTGCAAAGCCACCAAAGACTGGTGAGCACGTCTTCCATCTCTCACCACTCAACATGGCAAAACTCAAGAAGAAGGCCGAAAACATCCAGAAAACTGATCAAAACGAACCTGCGTACGTCAGTACGGTTGATGCGATTACCGCGCTGTTCACCATTCTCATCTCTCGAGCTCGTGGCCACAATCAAAGTGTACGAGTATCTACAGCTGTGAATGGACGCAAGCGACTAGAGCCTCCTCTTCCTGTCAATTACTCTGGAAATGCAGTTTTCCACGCACTGTCTTCATTCACGAGCGGTGATCTACAGCTAGAACGTGGAACTGAAAAGGGAATTTCAGCCTCGACGCTGTCTCGTGTCGCTCGTAGTGTTCGAGCTTCCATTCTGGAACGTGACGACGAGTTCATGCGAGATACTGTCGCGTTCCTAGCGAATCAAACGGATCCGTCGACCATCAACGACAACGTCAATTTCTTCTTTGGGAACGACGTCGCGTTCACGTGTTGGGCCAAAATGGGTTTGTACGAGGCAGAGTTTGATGGTACCAGACCAGTGTACGCCAAGATCCCACGAGTTCAATGCATGGACGGATTTGTGCTCATCACGGAAGCTGCCAACGGAAAAGATGGCCTGGATGTGCTCGTGTGCTTGGAATGCACAACCATGAAAAAACTCATGGGTCTGTGCGCTAGTATGGAATTTCTTCAGAATTGATTCGAAATACTCGCTGGATACTTGTATTTGTAGGCCAGTGACAAAAGAAGAGAAGGCCCCAGCACTCGTAAATGCATCCCATTTCAACACACTTTTTCTTTTGATTTCTTACAACCAAACAGCGTCAGTGGAAATTTTAGAAGTACGCACACTGACAGTGAACTTTACCACAGGTCTTCTAATACCGTTAGAGCAATAACGGTAGAGCCATTACTGGCTCGTCCTGCTAGAGTTTGCGCTGTCATCTGAAGCTAACTACAATTTGGCACACCTGCTGGGTTCGCTGTATGTAGCTGAACATTAATACAGGCTCAACTCCTCCTACTACAGGTTGGGCTTCTTGTGCAGGACCATCGAATTGGTGAAGGTGGCGGTGGAGGTGTTGGTGTTGATTCGTGGTGGCGAAGAAAGAGCAAAATTGGTAGTGAGGTGCCTCAGCAGCAGGTCATTCTTCATACTTTTGGCCGCAGCTTAATCGTTTACAAACTTTTTTGGCGCTCAAAAGACCACGAGAAAGCTTAGCTCAAACTGCGTAGATTCCGCCAATCACCGCGTGTCAAGCGAGGACACAGGAGAAAACATATTTTGTCATCTGTTTGGGCGGGCAATCATTCCCAACCGGAGGAAGTAGTTGTTTTGCACCGTGGAACTGCATCGCACCGTGAGTAACCACACTGTCGATGTGGAGATCACACCCGGCGTCAGATATCCAAAGCAGCAACATTAAAGTGAGACTGTAGGTTTTAAAGGTCGAGAGAGAGATGTTCGATTCGCTGTACATGTAGTGATACAAACTATTGAGTACATGTATTGACTTATTATGAACCATAGCAATGAGCACGTACTCAGCAGCAACCTCAAAGACTGATCATCACCGCGAATGCCGTCACCGCGAAGGCAGCCGTCGTGATGGCCTTGCCCATTGTCGAGGCGGAGGACGAAGATCCACCCGAAGCCGGTGGGAGGGTGGCAGCAGTGATCTTGTCACTTGAAGTGTCCGTAGTTGAGCCGGACGATTCCGATCGGAACACCGAACTGGACGACGCATCCGTCGCTGGAGCGGAGCTGGACGACGCATCCGTCAGAATCCCGGATGTGTCTGCGGTGCCGCTCTCGCAGTAGTCGAGCGCAATTTGCAAGCCAGCCTTCAGCTCCACACCGCCACTGGAGCAGTCCGGGAGCTCGTCCAGCATGGAGGACATGAAGTCCAGACAGTCCGAGTCGGAGCAGTAGTCCACGGTGGTAGGATCGGTGGCCGTCGTCATGTCCGGACACGCAGCTGTGCCCTCTTCCATGGCCGCACTGTAGGTGTCCGAGATGGTCATCAGCTCCTTGTCCGTGCACTCCGCAGCTTCAACAAGCGTCGCGTCCAGCGTTGCAATCGCAACCGTCAGGATTGCAATGCAGATCTTCATCACTTGGTGTTCCTTCGAGACAGGAAATTAAAAAGTGAGACCAGCATGGAGTCGAACAGCAGAAAAATTATGAACCCAGGTACAAGTGATTGAAATCCGTCGAACAGCAAAAACTGGAAAATCAAATGGATACAGGTTTCTACTTCAACAGATGGGTACATTACAAATAACAACGTGTGCCACACGAACACACTAATTTATGTTCTCCACACCATGTCACTTTTTCTTATCGCCAATAATGGCGTCTCGTGGATGGGAACGCGACGCGGACGTGGCTCGTCATGACGACGCTAGCGCGTCCACCGCCCCGTAGACGGCGCGTCAGCTGCTCAAGACGCTGGAGAAGCTGCTGACAATTTGGCAGCCGCCGTCGTGACCCAGAAACGACGTCGTAACCTCCTGCGCGAGTCGCATTTGCTGTCGGCCGAAGGTTTCAAGAAAGTCCATCGCACGTTCCCCTACCAAGTGAGCGGCGACGTGTCTGGGCGGGAGGCGCAGGCGCTGGCGTCGCTGGTCAAGATGTACAAGCAGTGGGCCTTCGACCTGTACCCGGGGCTGAACTTTGAGGACTTCGTGGAGCGAGCGGAGACGCTGGGCAAGAGCCACGAGGTGCAGGGGCTCATGGGGGACCTACGAGACAAGGAGAAGCTGAAGGCAGTGAAGAAGAGGAGAGAAGAAGAGAACGAGTCAGAACAGAGTGACAGCGGAGGAGAAGAGGCCATGCTGTAAACAAAAAGGAGTTACGAGAACTGTCAGCGAGCAAGACGGGTGTCTGTCTACGGTAGCTCTGAAGGTGACACTGTGACAATCATCAACAGGTGGCAGCAGTCGCGTCGATACAATAGATAACAGTGAAAGGTGGTGACGTCGAACAGAAGGTGTTGGCTTTTGCTCATACCTGTCAGGCGAAGGCTACGGCGGCCCGTACAGCTACTTCTCGACAAATGCACTTCGAAGTGCTGTATCGATGAGACGTGGACGCTGGAGTCCAAGGTGTTGGATATTGCCATGCTTTGTGTGGCTACATGACGAGTGCAGGAGCACCCTCAGCTTTAACGTTTCCATTTTCAAAAATGTTTAGATTGATTGACCAGCGATTTATTCAACCATGAAAACTAAACACAGATCATACTACGGTACTAAACATGGAGCCAAATCGCCCACACTGTGATAGTCCAAAAGATGAGTTCGTGATGCTTCATCGCACTGCTGTCTCCAGTTTCGCTGTCTGCTCCGACAGAATTGTCCTCGTCGGTGATAGTCGAATCAAAGTCTGGGTTGCAGGTCACGGACGAGTTTCCTGTTGCGTTGAGAATCTCCGAGTAGTGGAAGCCGATGGTGATGTTGTCGGGGAGACGATCCATTCGCATTGGTAGGACCCGTCCATTACGCTTTCGTAGTGGTTAATGCTGTCGAAGTAGCATTTCGGGATGTCGATCCTGTGGTCTTGGATGAGACGACCGCACGTCGACTTGCAGTCTGCGTTCACGCGGATATCGTAGGCGCAGACGGACGAGTCGTAGACGCACGATTCATTGGCGACCACTGTCTCGAAAAACGCCACAGTCTTCTCGATCTCTTCAGCAGTGCAGTTGGGCACGACGGGCGCCGTGCCAGTCGAAGACCCCAAAGGTTCTCGACCGAGTCGATGTAGATGCTGATGTTGGTAGCATCGTTCAGCATTTCACACAGACTGAACTGCGAGGCAATGTATTCTTTCTTGTTGGAGTTGTCACCTGCCAGTTCGTAGTTGCAGTTCGGCAGCGACTGCGCCAACTCTTGGATGCCAGCCGCACACGTCGAGTTGCATTGCGTATCAATGATGATCTCATACGTTTCGACGGTGGTGGAGATCGCACAAGTTCCGTTTGCGGCCTCGTAAAAAGCTCGAAACGTGGCTTCGGCTTGCGAGCTCGAGCAGTTTGTGGACGAAGCGGTGGATGCAGGAGTAGGGGCGGGTGTGGCGCAATTGTCGATAGTCTGAAGGAGTTGGTCCTTCTCGCTGGTCGAGCCTGTGGTGCAGTTTGGAATGCTGTTGGCCAAGTCCTGCAGGACGGCCACGCAGTCGGTGGCGGAGCAGGGCGGGGAGATGAAGATCCACGTGTTGACGGTGGCGTAACTCGAGCACGCGCTTGTGGCAGCAGCTGCCGTGTAGACATCGAGAATGGCTTGATCTTCGGTGTCGGTGCAGTCGGCGGCGTCAATTGCCCCGGTGAGAGCAATGAGAGACAAGAAGAGGAGGTGCCGCATCATGTATGGGGGTGAGTTTTCACGAATGAAGCGTCAGCAGCACTTTGCTTAGTGCTCACTCATCCAAGTTGATGGCTACATGTGCATCAAGAGCGTGGGATAGGTGACAAGTGCGGGAAGGCGGTGTGCGGACAGCGGAAGTCTACAACTTGTAGCGCTGAAGCTCGAGCAGGTATTTGAGAGAGAAGCTCGATGAGCAGCAAACTCATTTCCGGTGTCGGTCCATCGGCTCGAGCAAATAATACTCGGACGGGCCCAGCACGATTAGCTCGGCACGAGAGTGGGACTCCGGGTTCGTTGATTCAACGGTTGAAGCAAAAGGCAACTTGGTTTATCTTAAAGTTGTATCACCAGTCCTAGCAATATCAACACTGCATCAATCCAGGGGCTCCGAGCTCCGAAGAGCTCGAGGTGCTGGCTACGATTTTGCTGTCATCTGCGGACTGCGAGGCTGTGATTTCTTCCGTGACGGCGCTGCTGGACGCGGAGGACGGTGTCATGACGGTCATTTCCTTGGTGGAGTGAAAAAGGACCCATGTAGTGGTGGTCGCCTGGTCGAGCGAGTTGTACGCGTCGTATTTTTGTTGCTGTTCTCGAAGCCGGCGAGGTGATAGTAACAGTCCGGCAGCGCTTCCTCGAGGTTCCGGAGTACGGGTGTTGCACATGGAGGAGCAGTCGGAGCTCACGTGGATCTCGTATTTGTCAACGGTTGTGTCTGGTTATGCAGACGACACTGCTGTCTTCGTTCGCAACCCTGCGGACGTGCCTGGTTTGATGCAGGTGCTGGAGGTGTTTGGCGCGGCGTCAGGACTGCAAATAAATACAGGCAAGACAAAGGTAATTGCGCTGAACCCGAGGGGACCGCAGCCGGACATGACCCTGCTCCCAGACCTCACATACCTGGGGAAAGACGAAGACTGCAGATACCTTGGCGCGCAGGTGGGCAGCAATGTAGACCATAATAGTGTGTGGAGGCGGACATGCGAACAGCTGGAGATACGGCTCCGAATGGCGAGTCAAAAAGTGCTGACGGTGGACCACCGCTGCCCGCCATCATCATCCCTAAACTACTGTATGGCACGCCACACATGGCCGACAACGGATGTCATAGCGAAATTGGATCAGCGGATCAGGAACTACGTGTGGCACGCCCAGTTCAAGGAAGGATTGAAGGGGATGGCTGAATGCTGACATGGCGTCATTGCCACCGGGCCGGACTTCAGGGCGGAGCTCTACGCGACAGCGGCAGTATCAGTCTCCATATGGGCTGAGATGGGTACGATAGCGGCGCATGTCGTCGGAGACGTGCTCTTCCACGGCCTCCAACCTGGCCGGGCTCCGGTGGTGCATATAACGCCTGGATACCAACCTCCATCGCCGAGAGGCTTCCACCGACGCCCATCGATATGGGCCACGGGACGAGATTTAATTGCACAAGCTGGAGTGCCAGCTCCTGCACAGATGGAGGAACAAACCAACATACGGGTAGCTCTGTCGAGATACGCGACCGAAGGACTCACGTTGAATTGGATTGGGGATCAGTGTCACGTAGACGCGACAACATGGCTACAAACTCTGAAAAGTGGGCTACGGGGTCACGGCGGGGCATCACTTGCACCACCACGCCTATTCACGGAGTGGATACCGTACGCCACGGCCACATCGTTTAAGTGGTCACGAGGGACGGTCGGACATACTCAATAGCCTCCGTACTGGGACTCAGCGGCGCCTCCACCATCAACATTGGGGAATTGCTAAGTGGACGCGGACAGCGGCAGGAGCGGGATTTTTCCGGTTCAGCGAGAAGTGGAGCAAAGACACCAAGCAGAGGAGTTTGTCTGGCATACACTGGCCACCTACAGTTAGCTACTTGTTGGACGGGTACACGAGAATGAACTAGCCATTATGGCGACGCCAATGGGTGCCTGCTAAAACCCCCATAAAAATATTTGGTGACTCTTCGTTTTATCGGGTTTTTATCGGGTCTTTAGGCCCTTGTTCAAGTGCCAGCACAAGTTCTGAGCTCTAAATTCTAGCAATTTGATTGGTCAATAGAAAGTGGTACAATGTACCGATTTGGACTGGTTCTCGTTCTGGAACACCAGTTTTCAGAACACCAACACGAGCTGTGCCAGCCACAGCACACCTGTGCCATGGACCACGAGACAGCAGCAGTCATCGCAGTAATTACTACTGCGTGTTCATGCGCCTCCGTAGCTGCACTAGACAAGCGCAGCATTCGTGCCTCGCCGACTGGCACCTCTACGTTTCAAAATCGAACGTTTGAGCAAGCTATGCAGGCACCATGTACCAATTGGTTCCACAAGAAGCTTCGGATGGACAAGGCTTCGTTTCTTCGCATCTACAAGATTGTCCGCGACGTCAGCCCTCGGTTACCTGCAGCTAACAGCCGTACAAGACTGATCAAGAGAGTAGCTCTGACTATCATCTACTTAGCTCAAGGATGCACCATGGATGCAGCTGCGTCAATACTTGGAATTTCAAGACCACGAGCAGTTGTATATATTAACGAGACGTTAGATGTGCTAAGTAATTTAGCCTCTACGTATGTTGTGATGGGACAGCCCAGCGATCTTCCGGGCATCGTGCGAGGCTTCGAGAAAAAGCGGGATTTCCTGATGTCGTCGGGGCTGTCGACGGTACGCTGGTGAAAATCCCGCGACCTCACGATTTTGAGGGGTGGTACTGCCGCAAAAACTTCCCTGCAGTCAACGTACAAGCCATTGTGGATCATCGTGGCTACTTTGGCTCATTATCCATTCGAGCAGGCTCCAACAACGACCAGTCATTGTGGAACGGCTCTGGTGTGAAGAAAAGGTAAGCATGTACGCTTTTGCAGTTCTCACAATTCTTATTTTGGTTCTAACATGTAAACTCTTTCCAGACTGTCTTCTTTATTCCTCCAGGAAAACATTTACTCGGTGATGCTGGCTATAAGATATGGGCTCATCTATTAACCCCATTTCCGGTGAGCGAGGCAGTGGAAGACGCACGCAAGCGACTGTACAACAAGCTTCATTCCCGTACTCGTATTGTTGTCGAGTGCGCTTTTGGATGACTCAAAAATCGTTTTAGAGTGCTTATGGGCAAGCTAGAGCAGAAGTCGTCGTCGCGTATTTGTAAGGTGATCGTGAGCTGCGCAGTGCTTCATAATCTGCTAATTATTCTAGGCGACTCATTCATTGTAGGAGAGAATGACCCACTTCGCTTCGCGAAGCGTCCAAGACCCAATGAAGACTTAAGCGATCTCGAAAGGCCACTGTCCAATTTACAAGGGGTAGCGAAGCGCAATGATTTAGCTGATGCATTCTTCATGGTTTGATAACACCGTGGAAATTTAGTACCTCAATGCAATTCTGCTATTTGTTTCGTGTGCATTAACTTCAACCAGTTATGCTAAGTTGTCTTATGTAGTAGGCGCTGCATAAGTTGCAGCTGGAGCTCTTGAAAGCGACGAGTTTCTTGCTGCTGAGCTTCAAGAGCACGTGGCTGCTGTTCCATGGCATTGGCAAGAGCACGAAAGTGGTCATCATTGGCGGGACGACTGCCCATTGCAGCTGCAATAGCCGTCATACCGCTCTCCATTGCTTGCGCTAGCTGCACGACTGGTGCTAGCTTCCCTGGAGAAGCTGCCGGGGTCCCATTCACCTCAGCCTCGTCCGAACTTCCCTCCGTCTGATCTGCGTTTGTGTCGAGCAGCGTCTCACCACTCAGACCTTCTTTCGATGAAAACGCGTCTGTCAAAATATCCCAGAGTTGATCATCAACTTCCTTGAGTGACGAGGGGTTGTTGCCAGTCTTCTTCATTTCTCTTTTTCCTTTTGATAAACGCACTTGAGCTTCCTATACTTTTGGTATACCTGTTCCATACATGCATACAAAAAATAGGTTAATACATAGTACCAAGTTGTTAGAAACTATAAAGCGGGTACCTGATCCTGGGTTATGACTAGCCCCAGCGCCTGTGACAGCTTGCTGGCGAAGAACTGCCACGCAAGTGCCTTCTTAATCTTGGTATCCGCAGATTCGATGCGATGTTTTACTTCATCGTCTCTAAAACGCAAGCGAAGGAGCTCTGCGACCATGGCGTTGCTCCATTTGAGCCGCTTGCCCGCCTTTTGCTTGCCTTTTGAAGAGCGAGTCTTGGTGTGCGCCTTCACGTTTGTCTCTTCTGCAGTGCCGCTGGTCAAGAGCGACACGAACCCCCTGAGCCTCGCGCGGCACCGTGGTGCTGCTGCTTCTGCAGGCCAACGACTCTGGTGGCATTTCGCATGGTGCTACAGTGCCTTCTACTTGGTTAGTATGATGCGGCGGCTGCTGAGCTTCCATCAGTTCGGCGGGCGTGGGCGGGTTCGAAGACAGCGCGGAGTACTGCACGTGAGGGGGCTTCACTTTGAGCGCTTTTCGTCTCTGATTTCCTGTGATAATTGGCTGGTGGCACTCCTTTGCTTGCTAGCTCACACTTGGACAAGGCGCGGCCCCGCAATCTGACGTATAGAAAAAAACGCTGCCAAAATGCAGCACACCTAGCCCTATGTTGGCTCAGAACTTGTGCTGGCACTTGAACAAGGGCCTTATGCGATCGGGCCCGCATAAAAAAGTGGCTCATAAACATGACGTCCAAAACGGGTATAAAATATTTGGTCTGATCGGTAATCATTGTCATCTTCATTTGAAGTTTGTATGGAGTTCAGTTTTGGGCAAATACAAATAGGACAAAATTGTGGAATATTTGTCTATATTTTAAGATTGCTAGAGGCGCGCAAGTTCAACTTCACCCTTACTACGCAACTTCAAGATCGCTCCAGCCAGTTCGTTCCGCAGAATCTTCCCTCTCTTCCTCTCCCCTCAAAGTTATGCTTCCCTCGCCCCCCAAAGTTCTACTCGGCCACCTCATGCTGGACTGCAACCGCACCCTGGCGCTGCGTCTATTGACTCAGTCGCGCTCTCGATCGTCCAAGACGCTGAAGGCGCTCCGAAGACGTCTAATGGAGGAGTTCATGCGTCTTGAACATGCCCGTATTGTCCGCATTAGACATTACCTGTCTGAGAAGTGTATCCCGCAGCCAAACGTAGCCCCGTGGATGTATATATGGTTCTATGGTACTGACGAGTACTTTATACACATGACCAGCCTCTCTCGGTACGCAACGCCCGAAAATTGGTCTATGAGTTAACAAAAACTTCTCTGTGACGAGTGCTACGTTATTGTGTGTATAGGTCTTCATTCGTGCGTCTACTAGAGCGTTTTCGCTCTTCTACCACATCCCGCGGTTCCAGCCAGCAGGAGGCCGGCCGCGAAAGCTCCAACACCACCTCAGGTGTTGGGGTTGCTGATGGCGTTCTACGAAGGGTCGATGGGGCAGAAATCTCTGTCGCAGCAATTTGGACTGCCCCATTCGACCCTAAGTCGCGCTCTTCGCGACGCAGAGATCGCCATGGAGGCGACGTTGAGGGTTTTTCACCCGCACGCATCGTTTGGCCGACGTTAGCCAGGCAAAGACTCTTTCACGTCTGACCGCTGTTCGTGAAGCTCTTCTCCCATTCACTTGGTTGTTTATAGATGGTAAGAACTTCAAGGTGAGTGCAAAGGTGTTCGTGGTGCAAATAACTCTGTATTCAAGTACTTATACTATTCAATTCTGTTGATAGGTTCAAGAGCCCTCTAACGTCGACGTTCAAAATGCTCATTACAACGGCTGGTTGCACGCCGTATTCGTGACTGGCACGTTATATTTTGCTGCTGACGGACTGATTGTCTGGTGCAAACATAACTGCCTAGGTAGTTGGAACGACAGTGATACGAGTTTTGCGTTTCGCGAGGCGTTGGCTAACCCTACTTTCAACCCGGATCCCCAATATGGCATCGCCGCGGACTCAGCTTTCCCCTGTTCAGACGATATGGTGGGGAGGATTCTGACTCCTCTCAAAGACGGAGACTTGATACGGTTGGTGCCCTCCGTCCGAGAGGTGGCCGCGTCTAAGTCTAGAGCCATAACTACGATTCGCCAGGCGGCGGAATGGGGAATGGGCTCTGTCAGCAAGGTGTACAAACGCCTGCTGCATCCGTTATCCTACCACGTTGATAAACGCAAGTTACGCCTTGACAACTTGTTTAGGCTTACAAACTACGGCGTGAGGACACTCGAGATCTCTCAGATTCGGACGACGTGGACCTACGGACCTGAAGACAGTCGATAACCAGCTGAATGTAACTCAATTGAAAATTAACTCTGCTGTTTCTGATGCCTCTGCGCTACTTCTTCAGGCTCGCTAACAGCAACATCATCTGTTCATGACGCTGACGCGCTTTCTCTCGGTCGAGAGCGAGGCGCTCTTCGTAGCGCCTCTTGTTCTCTTCACGTTCGTGTTCGAGTTGAGCTTCGCGAGCTGCGTCCACGCGACGTCGTTCTTCTTGCTCTTGGCGCGCCACTCGAGCGTCCTCCAGTCGCCTCTCCAACGCCGCCTTCGCTTCGGCGCTTCGGATCTGGTTTCGTTCCTCTCGATCTCTCTTCTCGGCCTCTCTGCGCTCTTCGCGCTCCGTGCGGCGCCTACGGTCTTCCTCCTCTGCCCGGCGGTCGCCCTCCTTCTGGAACAATAGGAGCATTCCCATTATGTCGTTCCCCACCGACGACTGCTTCCTCTCGGCCGCTTATTTCTCGCTGTATATCGTCCAGGCGTGCCTTGGCCTTGACACGTCTGTTCTTCGCGAAGGTGAGATTTCCGGGAGCTCTGTCAGCTTTGCCTGACTCTCCAGGGAGTGCCCGCTTCCCATTCACCAGTCGGCATGGCGTCCACATTGTCGCGAAAGAGACGGAAGTCTCTTCCTCCGAGCCTGTTGCTCGCGATGCTCCAGTTGCGGTTCTCGCTCTCCCGCGCGTCGACCGTAGCTCTTGTGGGGTCGCGCTGCAATATCGGGCCATCGGGTGTAGCCATTGTAGGTAGAGGCTCTCGTCGTGATCCTCTTGGTCTGCCCACGCTGCGAGGAGTGTTGATGGACGCCTGGCCGCTTGCAGCTGTGGTCTCGGTCTGAGATGTGCGACGCGAGCTTGGAGAAGTTCTGCGGGTCTGCGCGCTTTGGGTGGTCTGAGTTGTGCAGAAGCGGACGTCGTTGTCCACGTAGGTGCCGTCCCGCTCGCCATGGCCTGTGTCGTGACGCGCGTCGAGTTCGTGTCGTTGCCGGTCTCCGAAGTCGTGGGGGTTTGTGGCTGCTGCGGGTCTTAATGTTGGTCTTGTGCCGTGCCATCTTCCGCGGAGGAGTCCTCGTTGTCGGACACCTCGTACAGCGACGCCAGGTTGACGACTATCACGCCATCATTGGTGACGATGGCGCCTGCTGGGGGTCGACGGCTCCAAGCGCTGGGCGTACTGGCTCACGACGTCCGACTCGCGCGTGGTGTCGTCCTCGTGCATCTCCTCCGCAACGTCTTCTGCCGCTGCGTCCTGGTACGCCTGCAACGTCTCGGACGGTTGTCCGCTGCCACCTTGGCCATCCGTCGTCTCTTCTACACCGATTCCGTCTTCTCCAGGGCCGTCGGTGTGGGTGGCTCGGGTGCGAGGGCGTGTCAGGGTGGAAGTGGCAATCTCCTGGTCGGCTCCAAGAAGCTCGCTGTCGTCCTCGCCTCTGTCAAGCCCGTCATGCGAGGTATGCACTCCCCCTCCGCCTCTATGAGTAGCTGCGCCTCCTTGGCCATCAGGACGGGTCGGAGGCGAAGGGGGTCCTCACCGCTCCCGGTAGGTTTCTTAGACATATAGAGATTCTAGAATTTTCTTCTGAGAGAGTCTAGATCTCTCTCAGCCGACCCCTCGACCTGTTAGCATTGCACTTCAGCGTAACTTGTTCCCACTGATTGCGCCCGATCGGCACGATCTCCTCCACGATAGTGCATAGCAATATCTGGTCCTGCGGGGTGTAGTTTATGTATCCTGGGCGCCTGCCCCTCTGCGAACAACGCCAGACGAAGGTTAGACATTTAGATAGACGCATACGTAGGAGACGACGTACCCCAGTCATTTGTGGCCTGAACACAAGCCTCGCTTTCCAGTAGTGATAGCGAGAGAACCTCTCGCGTTTCAGCAAATCGAAGAATGAGCTGATCTCGAGGGTCAAAAAAGAAAAATCTCTAAGTGCGGGTGACAAACGACTTAAATTCATTATAGAAAACTGCAAAGTTTCAAATTTATTAGTTTCACTATACACATACAAAACTTACCTCAAATTCAACCGGAGACTTGAAGTACTTGTGCACAACGATCACAGCAACTTGCCAGGGGCGCTGGCGTCGTACTGCAGCCGCTGAATGTCGCGCTGTTGGCAGCCTTCCCAGCCACAGCGACATACATACCAGCGTTTGTCCCCGTAGGACACAGTGACCTGCTCACCGGCCACGACGTCGCGAATAGTGACGACGACCACAGTCACTCGATACCCGACTTGCACCTCATGGAACCTCGCAGAGGGGTTGCACGAGTGGTTGAGGAAGTGGACCATGGCCCCGTATTCGCGAGCGTCGATGCCGACGTGGCGTCTGCCCGAAGAGCGCGTCTTGACGTGCATACGGTACCCGTCATTGACGGGTCCGTTCTTGCACGGGGGCCAAACAATTGCAGGTGCCCCAAATACTCGCCGATGACCTCACCTGCCGCGATGTTCGCCGTAGCCACCACCCCACGTAGACCACTTCGCTGGCTCCTCGCCAAAATCAGGGACGGACTCTCTTGAACGGCGTTACCGCAGAACCCGGCGAAGGAGCAATTCAGCTCACAGCAGTATCTGGATTCCTTCGCATTCAGACACGATACAGCGTTGCATCCGGTAACGCACCGCATCCGACCCCTTTGGGGTAGCCCACGCTCACTGGTTCGAATTTCCAGTGGCTGGGGTTGTACTGCTCCACAACCTGCAGCACATTGGGAGGTCACACTTCCGGCAGCCACTTCTATGGAGCCGGCTCCTCCTCACCGGCACTGAACGACCCGACTGCATCTCCACTTGGCTTGGTTGCACAATCGTCGAGACCATGGGTCTCAGCAGTGATACTCTCGTCACGCCCCACGCAAAGTGGCGAATCCCACATTGCAGGCGGCGTCTGCTTGTCTTCGTCTAAGCCGCACTTTGAGCTCGTCTCTGAGCAGTTGTTGCCGACGTTCGGGTCCACGTTCTCCCCGTCCTCGTTCGAAGAAAATCGGCAACTCGGGTGGGCTGCCAGCCACTCCAAGGCAGGTTGGAGGTCGGAGACCAGACGGAACGACTCACTGTCGTATCCGTCTGACCAATATGCGTCTTCATAAAACCCAGGCACTTGCCCGGGCGGAGTACGCGGAGATCCCCTTTCGGTAGACTTCTTAGCGGTCTTCTTGGATGGACGCGGAGTCCATGGAGGTTCCGTCGAGGAGTCTTCAGACCAGGCAGGAATTGCGGTCTCTTGAGACCACGCGACAATCGTGGACATCTCCAACGACGCGGACACAGACGACGACGCTTGTCGTGGGGCCGACGACGCTTGTCGTGGGGCCGGCGACCATATCACCAAGATGGATGGGTCCGACGCCTCTGCCTCGTCAGCGAAGGACCCATCCGCGAGAGAAATATTGCCTTGGGTCCGCGAGGTAGTTGCACTAGGAGACGACGGAGCCAGCTCAAACTGAGCCAAAGATCTGACCTGGATTGTGGTCACCTCTACCAAGAGAGGGTGGTTGACCAAGAGAGGGTGGTTGACCAAGAGAGGGTGGTTGACCACTGGGCCAGACCTCAACCTCGAACACGGTCCGTCGGTAGTGGTCGTGGTCTATGCGCGCTTGTTCTTCAGCGCTGACGAAGACCCCAGCATTGCTAATTCTCCTCGCTTGCCCAGAGATCCCCCGCGCACGACTGCAGTCGCGGGCTCGTATGGGCCCCGAAGGAACTCTGGGCCATCTCGGTGATGTTCTGGGGCTTGGGTGTCATATTGCTGGACTTCTTGGTGGCGTTGTGGGGCCTGTAGATCAGCAAAGACACAGTAGATAGCGTTAGCGCATCAACCAACACTGCACGGCAATAATAGACGCACGTCTTTGGCGTTGCTGGGCTTCCCGCGGCTTCTGCCCCCTCCTGCGGCGTTGCTGGGCTTCTTGGTGGCGGTCTGGGGCTTCTTGGTGGCGTGGTGGGGCCTGTAGATCAGCAAAGATACAGTAGGTAGCGTTAGCGCATCAACCAACACTGCACGGCAATAGTAGACGCACGTCTGCGGCTTGCGAGGCACCCCGCGCCATGTGTGGTCGTTCTGGGGCTTCTGCGTGGGCTTCCAGGGCTCGTTGGGGCGTCTGTGTGGCTCGGTGTGACTCGGACCGGCTCGTGGGGCGTCTGGGCGTAGTTTTGGGCTGCCCCATAGCGTTCCTCGGCTCTTGGCGCGTCTGCGCGTCGGTTTGGGACGTCTGCGCGGGGTTCCTCGGCTCTTGGCGCGTCTGCGCGGCTCGTTGGGGCGTCTGGGCGTCGGGGAGGGGCTTGGACGTCTCGCGGGGTGGCCTGGAGACACCATGATGACACAACAGAGCATTAACAAAACCGCCACACCTCCCATGAGCCACGGACGTACGTGTGCGGCGTTCGCGCGATTCCCTGCGGTTGGGGGAGCTGCGAGATCTTGGAATGAGGCGCAGCTTTCGCGCGCGATTTTCGAATAGGAACTGTGAAGGATATTCTCAGCTTCAATTTCAGATTTCCTAGTTAGAGGGTTCTTTGGTGATATAATGAAAGCAAGTCTACTTTTTGGCTAAGTTGTCCAATGAGGGTGCTGATAAAAAGATAAAAGCTGATAAAGCGAATTGTTTGGTCCGACCATTTTTTGGTTAACGAAACAATTCGAGTTTGGTCAGGTCGTTTTATCAGGCTTTAATGCGCCCTAACCCCAATGATTAAATCTTTTATGGAGGTTTTGGCAGGCACCCAATGGATCACCCGGTAATAGTAACGATGGGTGCAGGAGCAGCTCTCAAAGCCAGCATGGCCACAACAGTGACGGGACCACGACTACAACTACACGCTAGCGGCACTGCTGATCTCACGAGGATCATCACAAGACAACTCGCCCGGGAGATTAAAGTCCACGCAGTCCATCCGCACCCAGCTCTGAGCAGACTGGTATGTTTATGGGCTGGCAGAAGAAGGTGGACAAGGCCTAGGCAGGAATGCAAGGAGCGAGTGGCAGCGGCGAAGATCCGCAGAGGAGCCGCTAATGCGGCACTGCGTGCGAACAAATGGGAGAGGCACTCCAAGGAGGCGGCACAAGGGCTGACCGAGATGGCCTGGCACCAAGTGCGGAGGGTTGTGGGTCTGGGGCCATGGGGAGAACAGCTCCTCACCCGCATAAAACTACACGCACTCTCACTGTACGATCCTAACAACGACAAGCTTGGATGTCCACACACTTAGTGCATCCATGAGGTGGATGTCACGCCACACCATGTATTTTGGACGTGTACGGCGGCGACGCTCCTGAGGAAGACCATGATGGTAGCGAGCGTGGAGGAAACTGGGGATGACGGACGACAAGTTGCAACAAGCAATATTCGGCTTGAAACTGCTATTGATGCCCCCGGGCGTCTGGGCGGTCACGGACGAGTTATTGGCGGGTATACGACTTCCGGTTGCAGAGGTCACCGCTGTTGTCACAATCACGATGTCCGACTGCTGGCGACTCGCGGCAGCAACCTACCTACACGCAGTATGGAGATGGCGGGTCAGCCACTTCGACACACTGGCGGTGGTCACCAAGGGTCATCACGCAGCGGTGCTGCTGAAGCGGCTGCGTACGGGGTATGCGACCGTTGAAAACCACATGAGGAAATCCACGAAGGCGGAAGTGGCGGCTATGGTCGTAAAGATCACGCGGAGGGCACTCCGGCGAGACGGAGTGCCGACGCCCACACAGTCAGTTTGGAGACACGCACAGTATTATTTCTTATTCGTTGCGGGTGCGACGAACGGGAATCCAGGACCGGGCGGAAGTGGGGCGGTAATACTTCACGTGCGTGAACATGGCCTCGGGGCGGATGCGGCATGGACTGCTGGCATGTCGTATGCCAATGGTGGCACTACCACTACGGAGGCGACGATGCGGGGATTACTGGCGGGGCTGCAGGAATGCGCCGACAAGAGATTCTTGCCACTCCAAGTGATAGGCTCGAGCAAAATAGTGCTGGATCAGCATACGCAACGGAGGACGCCGAGGGCGGCAAGACGCAAAGCATTGTACTGGAAGTGTCGAACAGTGCTGACCAGACTGATGCCAGTATGGTGGCACTACCCTCCTGAGGAATACAATCAGATGGCAAGGACGATGGCCGGCACGGCTATGAAGGAGCGGACAAGTAAACAACGCCACCTACGTGGACGGGTGGAACACGGGGCGGAATGGAGGAGCATATCGCGATATATGGATTCGGATTTGGCCTATTGGGCTGATGGTAAGGACGACGCTGCGCAAGAGGACGCAGTGGCCGCACGCCTATAGGGAACGGCACGCACCGGGCAAGTGTAAGCGTAGACCGGACTGCTAGCGGGCGACGTAAGGGCGTCAGCTAGGACGGGCATAGGAAGTCGTTAGTAAACTAAGTGACATCAATGAACCTCAATTCAAAGAAGTATTTGTCAACGGTTGACCCTCCAGCACACGCCGTGTGTGCAGCCACACCCACGTACAGCTTTCGCATGATGACGATGTCTTGAGTGGAGCACTTTCTTGTGGATGGTGTCCAGTCCTAAGCATTGACGGACCCCGAGGGGACGAAGCCATGGACAGAGAGAGCAAACTCATAGATACAGAAATGAATAGCAGCATTGATGAGCCCTGTGCGTTCGGAAGTGACCGGAGAGTGCTTGAGCTCTATTAAATTGGCAAGACATTTATCCAGCTGTGCTAACCGGCAGAGGGTGCTTGTTCTTGTCGCTCCGCCGATATGATTGTCTGTCGACTGTGCAGTCCGGTATGATACTGCTCTCGAGACTTCGCTTTTTGCGCCCTCTGGCACAAGTGGCTTCCGGAATACCTCCGGCGCCTCTTCGGAAGATCTCGCTTTTCTCGGACGAAGCCCCCCGCGTGGGGCCGAGACTGCGAGAGGGGTATTCCTGTGCGCCGAGCACGAACGCAGCACCGTGTTTGGCGATTGCCACCAAGATCAACTACAAGCTGCAGCATACGGGGGCTGGTGACCCTCGTGTGTCGTGTCGTGTCCCAGATCAACACCAAGTTGCGGCGGACCTGGCGGACCCCACGCATCCACGAAGATTACATCGCCAAGGCGCCCGAGGACTCGGTACCCCTCGATGCGCTCAACAAGTACTAAGGCGTGCGGATGTGGTGATCCCTCGCGCTCAAGACGTTCAAGCACCAAGGTACGGGGGCTGGCGACCCTTCGTGCTCGACAAGACGACACCGCCAAGGCGCGCCGAGGACCTGGTGACCCTCGAAGCGCTCATGACAACCTACTACCAAGGCACGAGGACATGGTGAAGCCCCGCGTCACAGCTCAACACCAAAACACGGAGGACATGGTGACCCCAAAGTGTTCTCACACACCAAGACGCATCGGGCCTGGTGACCCCCTGCGTTTTCGTTCAAGCACCAAAGCAGAGAGAGTTGGGAATCTCTTTGCTCATGATATCCCCTCCCCAGAGTGAAACACAGCTGCCAAAATACACGACCAGAAATACTCACTTGGCGTGAAGGACCCAGATCGACCGAACATGGCCTCTCAGAGAGACCCACTGTAACGGATATTGGTACACCCACCATATGCAAGCTGAAGGAAACAGACCGAGGTGAAAATCTTCGCGGAAGACAAGCACTTTGAGGAGTGCTTAAACAGGCTTCTATACAACAACTAAATCAAATAGAAGGCCATTACAAACTCATGATACTGCTCTCGAGTTTGCTCCACTACGACACACGATATGGGGTCAGAAGTGCGGCAGTGACAACAATATAGTCATGGCTCTCTCTTGATTGCTGCCAAGAGAAGGGTTGAGTTATTCATTAGGAGCTATTGATTGCTTGGAATGGTGAACATGTAGTACAACGTCATTGGCTATCGCTGGCTGACGGATATCATCATTGTGGCGGGGAGACGCAATAGTCCTACAAGGCTAGAGTTGTCGTAGCCAGGAGGGTGAACATGGCTGAAAGCTGCAGGATCCCATTGTCCCATTGTGGGGCCGCACTCTCTCCGTTTCCAGCGTTGGACGAATCCAACGTCTTGTCTGAATCTCCAGAAACGGGCAAGGTCGACTTACCCGAGGACGAAGATCCGAACTCCATGGAGCTGTCGGGGAAGATGGTGATGGAGATGTAGTAGCTGGAGGAATCTTCGCACCATTCGAGTTCCTCGAGCACGTCCTGCTTCTTGTTCATATCTTCGTAGTTATAGAAGAAATTGGGCAGCGACTCACCCAAGTCCTTGATTTTCTCTGCACACTCCGAGCCGCAAGATGTGAAGATGTACACACTGTAGCCGTCGACAGTTGCATCTGCCGCGCACTCGTCGCTTGTGGCTGTGGACGTGTAGAGCTCCCACATTTCGCTCTCCTCCGTAGTCGTACAACCCGTGTTGGACGCTGTCGAGGCTGGTGTCGGTGACGAGTCACTTGAACTCGCCAGGGGCGTTGACGAGTCCACTTCACTCGTGTAATCATCAGTGCAAACCTCAAGGTTCTCGGACAGCTCCGTCTTCTGGTTTGCTCCGTAGTACAAACAGTCTGGTCGATCTTCAGCCAGTTGCGTCACGATGTCGACACAGTCGGTTTCTGAACAAGGTGCATTGACTGTCACTAGAAGAGAGGAAGACAGTAGTATTGTTCAGCACATAAGAGCGGCAGTTTTTAATTTTTGATTTTTCTTAGCTTTATTTTACAAGGAGAATAGGTTTAACCGTTTCTAATGCGCTGATAGGGGTTTCATAGACGCGACCTCTCGACCAGCTGAGAGCTCGAGGAGACAGCAACGCTTCAGGAGTAGTTTCGAACCTTCTCGGGATTATATGGGTTAAAAAAATATGATTTTACCCAAATCAAGTCGATCCTGAAGGGTAGACTACTAAGTATATAAATAAGGTCTGAACTATTAATAACGATGTGCAACTACACCATGAGAAATGGAGAGGTGTGCCGACAATCGAAAACGAAAGATAGGTGCTACGCACATCCGATAAGTAAATTTCCCGACGCAGTGTCGGATATTGCTGAAGCAGAAAAGATGATGTCAGTGATCTTCAGGACAGAACTTCACAAAGATGTTCTTTGTCCTTGTGGAAAAGCTATGAAACGTTAGAACTACGCGCATCACTGTACGTATCCAAAGCATAAAGCTTGGGTGGTGTCCATGCCAGAATCCAATAATGGGCATCTATGGGCAACAAGACAACTCAATGAAAGTGAACATATATATTAGAGCGAATGATGATCGAACTAATGGTTTTGTTTCAAAACAATAAGCCCGTCTTTCTTTTTGTTTCTATCAACGACTAAACGACTTAAAAAAATATCAATTCAATCAGTTAGTCAGCTCATCAATAGATGCACACAGTTTATGAGCCTTTTCAGTAGCAAAATTGGAAGATCGCAGCCACTGTAAATATTCTGGATCAATAGCAAATACTTGCTTTACTGACTTACCCTTGTACTTACCAAAATTAAGCAGGTACGAACCGTCATCGGTTCCATCCGCAAACTTGCTTGCGAGAAACTTTGGCAATATCAGAATCAGGATCGTTAATTAGCATTTTTGTTTACGCAGCCAGCGACAATAGCTGGGGTCCTTATCGAATACCTCCTGAATGGAGGAGTTCTTATGCTTACCGAACGAGAGTTGTGTGGTCATGGTATCTATATACATAGCTACCAAACTTCATCAAACTATTAAATATTTGTCACTTATGCTACGACTGTATTAACGGTGATCCTGATATACAAAGTCTAACTATATAATCATGAAAGGGTATATCTATAAGATCACCAACGCGGATGAATCGATTGTTTATGTTGGTAGTACCACGAGTACTCTCCAAAAACGATTCGATAATCATAAGCGAAACTATAACCGATGGAATGAAGGTAAAGTAAGATGTGCAGCAATGATTTACCGTCACTTTCGCAAGCATGGTATTGACGCCTTTGATATTCACTTAGTCAGTGGGCATGAAATTGAGGAACGCAAGAACCTGCTTCAGTTTGAACAATTGGTTATCGATTCGACAGAGTGTGTTAATAAGCAAGCAGCATGGAAATCGGATGAAGACAAGCACGCAAGCAAACAAAAATATAATCTTGACTATAACAAAACTCACAACCGAGAAGTTATTCAATGCGAATGCGGTGAACATATACTCGAGGACACAAAGCTCGTCATAATCAAACAGAACGTCATCTGTATGGTGTTGCAACCGAAGATGAAAAGCTTCAGATTGATCAACAACGTGAACATGATAATTACGCGCGCAAAGAAGCGCTAAACTCTCGTAGAAACGCTCTAATTGAATGTATGTGTGGAACATCGTATCCACGCGCGGGTAAATCACATCACGTTCGTAAATCAAAGACACATCTGAAATGGTTGAGTCATCACCAGTAAGTCAATCGTATTTTGTTTTTATCTCATTAAACGTGTTCTACAGTGATTCTACTAAGCTGTGGTATAATCGATAATCTCACCCGTGAGACGATCGTAGGAGAGCTCTTGCTCGCTTACAACCAATACGAGCATGTTGGTGCCCTGCCATCCTGCGTTTGTACCCTGAATCTGGATGGCTTGAGGTACATCGCGCTCGGTCAGGCGACTGACATCGGCCACAAGAATGCGGTTAGTTAGCGACCATGTCTGATAGTCAAGAAGACCATTGACCAATTCAGGAGTCAGATCACCATTAATCGAACCAAGCTTCGCAACCTCATTCGCGAACTGGTGAAAGTCGTAATCGTGGCTGATGTCAAAGCACTGCTGCGAACCAATGCGCACATTAAAGTTGCGAATCGCCGATCCTGGCTGTACAGTCCATGGCGCAGAATCGAACGGACTCTGGAACTGCTGTACAGCTGCGCTCGAGAGGTTACCAGTCTGTTCGGCAAAAGGCAGCACTACTACATACTTTGCATTCTTGACGGATGCCGATAGCTGTAGATCAAAGGAAGTATTGAACTGTGTCGATTGCTTGCCGATACCAGCGCGCTGGTAGAACCACTGGGCATAGCAATCGTTGAAACGAATTTTTTTACCGGCTTCGAGATGATTGCCTGCGGGTTTTCAAGATGCAAGAATGGTACATACAGTCGAGAAGTGGTGAACGGCATGTATGTTCCATCAACAGTAGGCTCGAGTGCATTAACAACTGCGCCCCAAGCTACACTAAATGTGGTGGTACCATTAAGCACATTAACGAGAGGATTACCGGCAGAGCTACTAGCAACCATGATCGGACAGGTATTTCCACTGGCGAGCGTAGTAGACGTAAGCGTCATCGAAAACGCATTATCTACAGAAAACGTAGACGTTCCCTGGTTAACACGGAAGCGAAGGCGGATCTGGGGATTCGCCATGAGGTCAAGCTCCGAGAAGATCGGGTGAAGGTCAGTTAGCTTGATTTTAAGCATGTAATTCCACGTTCCCATAATTGCATTAGCGGCAGTACTACCGGCTACGATAGCTCCACGAGACGTCTGGTTAGAAATAAAAGTAGAAGCTGCAGCACCACCTCCAGATGGCCAAGTGGCTGAAAAATCATTGCCCGCAGTAGGAGGGTTCGAAAGCAATCTTTTCACAAATCCATCGTTTGCCATACCAACTCCACCAGGTGCAGTAGTAGATGCGACAAACGAAGATGAGAAAGAGGTGTTGTTAATGTATCCTTCCCCACTTCGCCCAGGCACAGCAGAGTACGTCATGGATTGTGCAGCATCCGGGTACAAGAATGATTCGGAACCATGCTTCTCGACATACTGGGGCTATATCCCGTCTGTGCACGGATATTGTTCCAAAACAGTTTGTAATCTGCCATTGAGATGATGGTCTTTCCATTCATCTCCAGAGACATCGAGTCGATGACGTTCCAGTTTCCGCACTTCAGTGTCGCACATAGACGATTTGCTACGTTTGATTGAGCGACAGCTCCGTTCTTCATCGAAACCTTGTAGGGTAGCATAATGTAGGCATCGCGAAGACACGCAAATTCTTCAGAACCATTAAGTTGAGAGGTCGCGTCGATAGTGATAACACCATTCTGGTACGACCCCTGATTGAGATCGATTACAAATGGGACTCGCTTGCCAGAAGCGACCTTGATCTCGGGGTCACTCTTGAGCGAGCTCTGGTAGAGATATTGGTCGGAGAGTTGTGTTTCAGACATGGTTGAATCTATATGAGCCCTAATATACTTTGGGTAAAATATTTAATATGTCTGATCTGATCAAACCAATAACAAGTGATCACGATCTCATAGAGCTTGCAGATCGAATAGGCGTGCATCTGGATGGAATCTTTGAATCTAACGAGCTAACGAAGCCGATTCCAAGGCAAGGATCATATTTAATCCTTCTTAGGCCAGCTGATCGGGATGTTGGTCATTGGCAGGCCGCATGCGATGGAGAGTTTTTCGATAGTATGGGAGAGGCAGCTCCAACGAAGTATGGCATCGGTCGATACAATACCAAACAATTTCAAGGGACTTATGGCGACTACTGTGGCATATGGAGTCTGCTATGGCTATACTGCAAACAAAAAAGCGCATGGATATACTGAAACCATTTAAAGATCTGAATTTAACCATTCTATAATTCAGTTTTTCTCTCAGAAAGATATACACCATGACGTTCAAAGAGTTATCCGTTTCGCCATCCATTCCTGAGACTAAGCTTAAGCGAGCCTTCAAGACAGGAACTCTATCATTGACTAAGGATGAGCTAAAGGGATCTGGAGCTACGCTTCACCTTCACCCAGAATCATACACTAAAGCGTTGAAGGCACGTAAATCAGGGAAAGGTACGAGACTAGCGATCACACACAAAGAAATTGGATATCCTTTCAAGCATATGCAGGGAGGCGGGATGCACGGAGCGAGCATTTGGGGCAAGGTCTGGGGAGGTATTAAGTCCGCTTCAAATTTGCTAAGGACACGGGTATCCTATCTCGTGTGGCGGACGCTGCTGTCCCCGCCATCGCTACAGCTCTCGGTGCACCACAAGGTGCGATACCTGCGCGAGCGGCGATCAAATCTCTGACTGGAGTCGGCGTCTACGATGAGAGTGATAGAGAGGGAGGGCGTATCTCTTTTCTCGAGGTGAAGCAGGGAGTCAAGCGTGCTATTTCTTATGCTAAGCGCAAGGGTGTACTTACCGATGCAGTTGACCAAGGCGAGAAATACCTGCTATCCAAGGCAACAAAGCCCGAGCATGAGGGTTTGATCAAGTCACTCAGAGGAGAAGTTCGTCGCCGATACGGTGTCGGAGTTGCCAAGCCTAAAAAAGCAATTCGAAAAAGGATCGCAAGCTGCCAAGGATCACATGGCTAAGCTCCGCTCGATGCGTAAGACGTCTACAGCCGGAGGATCCTTTCGTTTATAAGGATCTAAAACAGATCTATTTTTTGGCCTCAAAAGGAGCGTGATCGATACGGAGTTATCGCGAAATCTCACTCGCTGATCGTTCTGATTGTAAATGCTCACGGTTATTGTAGAGCGCGCTCCGTTGTGACAGTTCATCCATGCGTACTGTGAAGGCTTATATGATATGAGCTGCCCGATTTAAGCGTCGCCTCTGTCAAATGCACTGACAATATCGCCAGAAGCAACGTACTCGTTTTTGATAAGATCACAGCGAACGATGTATGAACTAGTAGGATGAATCTGAGGAATGATATGTGATAGCTGAGCGCTGGCAACTGTCGCCGAAGCAGCAGGGTATGTAGTTGTCGTCAGTCCTACAACTTTCCCGAACTCAGCATTGTCGATGATTAGTCGAGGCACGCGAGTTGTAGTAGGCAAACCACTACCTCCGGACGAGTATAACCCAGTTGCTGGTCTTGTCCAAGTGCCTCCAGCCGTTGGAAGGGTAGTAGGTGTTGGAGCGAAGTCTACCTGACATGAGTAGTACACGCTGTTCTCGCTGACTTTAATGTAGAACACATTGTTTCCCGATGGGTCTATCAGATATGCTCCTGCATTGATGAGGGCAGATTGAATACTGCGATTGATATCGTCGTATGAGTAGAGTCCGTTCTGTAACGATACGCTGATCGTAGAGGTGGTAGCTGCCGTCGGGACTTCTACCTTGAAAGTAGTATTTTGGAATTGCAGAGAATCAATATTGTACTCGGAGTTGAACATGCTGATCGATTGGACCGCGCAAACTACATCCCTGAAGTCTGCAGCACTTCCCGGGAAAGCGTATTTCCAGCTGCTATTGTAGCCATCTTGAACGAGGTTCGTCGAGTCAATCTTTACAAAGCTGGCCATCGTAGTTATATGTTACTAATCATATTTTTTGTTAAAGCTGATCCAGATCCACAACTCTATCGAAGTTATAGCGGATCTGATTTTTCACAGAGTCTATGAGAAGGATCTGTCCTTTAGAAGCTGTAGCTCTGTTATAAGCCGTCATGATATTCCGTTCGTTTAGCCCCTCAATATTGAAATCCTTGACAACCATCTGAAGATCACGTCTCGAATTAGCTTTTAGAATCGCGATGTACTCACTGTTGAGTCTGATCATCTTATCAGTAGCAAAGTAACTGTGGCTGAGAAATATGGTACTCAATTAAAAATGCCGGCCCCTTGTCATATAATGACTGAATACATTCTTCTGGAGCAGCTTGTCGTTGGAATAGTCATCGATGATAACCAACTCGGGCTTGTTCGAAGAAGAGGAGTACGACGGACTTGACCAACGGTTGGAGGTTGATCCGGATCGGCGAATGTTATAAACCCCTCTAGCTTTTCTCGTAGATAGTCATAGAGCTCTTGGTGTGGATTGCGCGCTGTGATCGTTAGATGAGCGAACACGTTTGGCGAATTTTTCAATATGAACAAGCATAGGTTGTTTTTTCCACTGAACGATGGACCAAGGACAACCATTCGAAATAGTTTTTATGTCGAGGGCCGGAATATCGCCCATACCCGCCGAACGAAACTTTTTCGGCATCAACGAAGCTCCGAAATCAGGAATTGAGGCCATGTCTTTTAATCGCTTGCTCTATATAGCTCTAGACAAAATGATCATGAGTGTTGGGTTCGTTTATCCTCCTCCAAAATTCGTATCCTCGATCTACAACCCGGGATTCTATCTGTCGTTGAATTCAAACGGATATCTGACCTTCGATTATGCGCAGACGTTATACGTAGGCAAGACCGATTTTCGTCTCAACTACCTGTCCGTGCTAACCCCAGGAACAGCCATAAACGGCAAAGCCCTTATTCTAAATGATTCTGGGGATATTACTGGTATTGGATCGTTATCTGCTACAAACTTGACTGGAGCGCTTCAAACCGGATCACAGACCAATATAACTGCTTTAGGAACGCTCGGTTCGCTCGCGGTAACGATGGCCTTTCTTGTGGCTCCTTGACAGCCTCGACAATCATTACAACTACTTCTTGCGAGCATCAGATCACGGCTGGAACTATTATTAGTACAACAGCTGGTTATCGATCCTACCCTCTCGTCATAAGTAATGATACAGATAATGTTGGTGCAGCCGCTGCAATGAGCTTCATGGTAGATGGATCTGTTGCTTCAACTAGTACAAACACACCCTCTGCCGTTATCGCTGCTATCCGATCTACCGGGGTGTATGCTACAGCTGATCTTGCCTTTTATACACGATCAACCGAAGCGTCGAACGGTCCGATCGCAGAGCGATTAAGAATTAGCCAAGACGGGAGAATTCATTTTAGTGGTACTACCGGTCTTCAACAGATGAATCTATTAAAACCCTCGGCGAGTTGCTCTTTCCGAATAGGATCGGCTGAATCGATTACGAACTGCGTGACTATGACTTGGAATTACTCATCACCCGGAAGCGACTCAAATTATCTAAGCTTTGACAATTACGGAACCAGCAATGCTCTCGTTATTAAGAGCAATAATTGGGTTGGCATCGGACTGAATAATCCTGATGCTCAGTTTCATGCGGATACATCGATTTGGTGCAATGAATGGTTTCATACGAAGGCAAACGCAGACAAGGCTTGTTGCACGTTTCGAGGAACTTCTTACAGCACGTACACCGGCTTCGGCTCATATTCCACCACAACCCCATCGATCCGATTTGGGAGCTGTAATTCAACATTTTCTTGGAGCGGGTATTGCCCGGTGTATGGAGGGGTATATACGAATGCCTCGGATGTTCGGCTTAAGAAGGAGATCGTTGATATTCCGTACGGCATCACCGAGGTCATGAAATTGAAGCCAAGGAGGTATAAATGGCGACAAACGGGGTCTGTATCGCTAGGATTCATAGCTCAAGAGTTGTATAGCATCATTCCGGAGCCAGTTACTATACCCGATGGTGATCAGGCTGCGATGAATGAGGCCGGCCTACCTATCAATGCTTGGGAGATAGATCTCAGCTCATTAACCGCCGTTCTATGCAAAGCAATCCAGGAACTGAATGCTAAGATTGATAGTCTCGAGGCTAACCAGGCTGCACTAACGGTCAGACTGAATGGATTGAAATTGTTTTAAAGAGCCACAGCGGGCTCCGGGCGGGCATTGCCCCGCGCCAAAAATGAAGGATCGCAGATCTCTGCTCTATCAGATCGAAAACATTTTAACGGAAGGCTTCTTTTTGAGAGGGCCGGTAAGCCCAGACGCGACCACCGGTTGTCTGAGTTGAGGCATCTGCTGTTTTAGTTGTAGCTCATACGGCTGTCTGAGCTCTCTGAGGTCGCTCATCGAGGACAAGGTTCTTCATGATGGCTTTCAGCTCGGATAAGTTAAGGTTGGCGTTGTCTCCATAGCTACCTCCTGAGCTTGAAATGATTCTTGGGTTGAGGAACATCATCGTTCTCTATAATAGACGTACGATAATATTTTTAAATTCTGTATCCGTAATGAGACGGTTTGAGTACATGTCCACCGAGAGGGATTTGAGCTGCTTGATGATACTTGGGCTGTCATTCCCTAGGTCCATCTCTCCTTTGAGCTTGTCAAACTCTGCTTTCAGGCTGTCTAACGGATCAGTGAGCTTATCGTGAAAATTGTGTTGTAAGTGAGGGATCGATAAAATTTCCTTGAATAGCTTTTTATCATCGATGCCCAGCTTGTCATAATCATCCTGCTCGATAAGGCCCTTATACACAAGAGCTTTTATCATGGTTTGTAGGCTGTTGCTCAGTTCGACCTTTGGTCCGCATTTCCGCCGATTCGGCTGGACGATTACTAATGATTTAGAATCCAGATCCGGGATGCGAATGTATTTGCTTCCGAGCGGCTTATAGATAAAAGCGCTCGGGGTGCATCGCCCTTGAATGTCGTTCAGATTGTAAGTACGCCCTCGGCGAACGACGCCTTCGAGAGGAACAACGCCAGCCCCTCTTAGACCGCGGCCAGTTAGATTGCTAACCATTTTATTCATTACTCCCATTACGACTCGCTCGCGCTGTCTATCCACAAAGTCATCCACACCTTCCGAATTCGTACTTGGCTCTTTGATTATGACACCATGCGAGGTTAGAACATATCCCCAGAGATTCAGTGCATTTTGCATGTGCTTCCTCTCAACCCAGTCATACTCATCGTTGTGCATAATTTTTCCAAATCACCCATGTATTCAAACAATAGCTCGAACGTGTCGACCCACTCGATTCGGTTATAAAGCTTGTATGAGCTTTCCCTGATATGACCGGGTTATCCTTTCCCAGCTTGTTGCGCAATCGAAGGTCTTCGCCACCCACCGAGAAATAATATGATTTATTTGGTTTTCCTTTTACAATTGGCTCGAGACGAATCGGTATGACTCCATCAGCTTTGGAAGCCTCGATGAAATAATCGGTTATAATGGTTTTAGCCTCTTGATCTGGGTTGGTTAACGAACTAGTTATATCATTCCCTGTTAGCTTCCCCTTGTGCCAGAAACCTTGCGTTGGCTCGAAGCGGGAACCATTCGCATCCAGCTCAACAGCCGGGGATGGCTCAAAATCAAACGTAAGACCTTTTGACTTAATTTCATCGCTAAATAGATTTAGTGTTGCTAGCCACGATATGTCTTTTACGGATCTCTTTGACCCTTTGACATTTATATCTCCTAGCCGGTCGATGTATAGCTCGGCCTTTTCTAGTACTGATTCATCTATTAACACAGGGCGTATGTGAACATCAGATCCGACCAACTTTTTTATAGCTTCTGAGCATAAAACTGAGTTTTGCCTTGGCTTGGTTCTCATCAATCTGCGTTGCTGACGAAGCATCTTTAAACCACGTCGCCTTAACATGGACTTTGGACACAGGTGCTAGCATATCTCCATGTCGCTTAAGCCCTTTTGATTTAAACCAATGCTGTGGTGGAGCCGGTAGAACCTCTGCTATCATCATAATGTTCTCTTTGATTGGTCCCATATTTGTCGAGAAATCGTGATTAGATTCGACCATATCTCTAACGTGCTCGTAAGTTTGAACCCAATCGATTTTCTTCAGCAAGACCTTTCACCTCTTGGCAGTGTTATAAATATTACCCCCAGCCCCGATATGATACGCTTTCATTTCAGTCCCAGTTTTATCAAGAGGTGATATCATCAGACTAGCCAGCATAGGAGACTTCGTAAATGCTCCAGCAATAAATTGTCTAGCGCTCTCCTGATTCGCTTTTTCTTGATCTACATCGCTCCACTCCTCGGGCTCTACGGTAGGCTTTGACCCGCTTGATGGGTTTGTTCCTGTATTAACCATGCGAACACTGTTATCTACTCCAACATCTACCATTGGTGTAGTATTGTCTACCCCTTTGTCAACCATGCGAACACTGTTATCTACTCCAACATCTACCATTGGTGTAGTATTAACCGGATCGGTGTTAGTTGAGACATCGGAGTTTTGTACAGAGTTTGGTACAGAGTTCTCATCATTCAGAGTTTTTTTAGTTCAGTCTGAACTGAGACGGTTTTTGAATTATCCAAATTAATCGTTTTGCCTTCGTCACTGGCCCACATCGTCCCTGCATACATCTCCCGCTTAGCCTTTGCTTGCCTAGCCCGGCGTTGAGCTTTCTCAAGAAGATCATGACGCTTTTGCTCGCGCTGAGCTAGTGAGGTAAAATTTGGGAAGATATTGCGCTATATCAATGATATGATAAAAAAATGAGTGCTCAATTACAAAGGGGTAGTGGAGAGGCAGGCCTCTCGGGGTTCTCCCCGAGGGTCGGACGACCTCGGGCATCGCCCGTCGCAGACGCCAGCCCGCAGTCTGTGCGCCAGCTCATTCACCAGTAGCTCCGTGCATCCAACGATTGCTGAGACTGATAAACGTGGCAAATAGCGTTCCTATCGTTCAAAAGACTCTGATATCGCCCCTTGATGCTCCCGTGTTGAACTCCAAAACAAAATATTGCTTCCAGTTCCTCCTTATATTTTCTATCTGCTACAGTCTTTATGAATGGCTGTCGTGGATTTAATTCACGTAATTCATTTTTGATACGACTGACCTCGTGGATAACCCAGAGCTTCCGACGTAGTTGGGTGAGCTCTCGCTCGTTAGCTGTACCGCTATCACACATGATATATATATATATATATATTAAGTCGATATACTTTCAATATCTTTAAAAAACATATTGCTGTTTGTATACCTGATAAACCAACACGCTTAAGAGGATGACTCTATTATATTTTACTGAAACGCCGACTTTTGGTTTATCATTTTTTGGCCCAGTACTCTTTCTCGAGGTTGATCTTTTGTTTTTGTTAATAAAGCGCAAATTTTGCTCAGGTTCCCAGGAGTCCAACTCATTGCCTACCCACTTAACCAAATATTTGTACTTCTTGTTCTTCATCATTTTGTGATCCAAGATCATTTCAGCTTCCAGAATATCGCCACGATTAATGGTAGCGTTAGTTGTCTCGGATTGAATCAGTTTTAGATCATTTGGGGCCTTGTAAAGCGTATGACCATTTTTGGATTTGATCTGGACTCGATATCCATCCATTCCAACGACTGAATATACAGCCTTGCTCCAGCGAGCTGCCTCTTTTTCAAACGTTTGCTTCTTAAATCGATATAATACATTTGAACCAACCTCAAACTGGGTTTCAACCTTCTCTGCTCCCTCGCGGTTATGACTTAGTTCTGACTCCATGACCTTACCTCTGGCCTCGTTCGGGGTCATACCAATAGCGCTGTGTATGGTACTGTTGAAATTATCAATTAAATCACTGATGAGTTTCTGGGTAATCTTTTTGGATCTACCTTTGTTAGTCGCTGCTTCAGCGTTCTGTTGAAGCGCTCAATCTTACCCATCGTTCCGTGGTCTCCTGGCTCGTTGTTGTAATGGTCGATTTTCTTGGATTTGAAAAATGCTTGGACATCTTTATTCATAAATTCGCTGCCATTGTCGCTGGTGAGAACGCCCGCCTTATGTATCGAACGAATGCTTTGATTGCAGTCAATACAACCGATGCACTCTTATTTTTAAGTAGTTTTGCGTATGGAAAGTCGTGAGTTGATATTGATGCATGTCAATATTGGTCGCTTCTCCCAGAAACCCAGATCCATCTGCCACGAATTTGGGTTATGCGACGTGATTTTAAAGCCATCGTACTGCTTCTTCTGCTCCTGGAATCGTTGAATATCCGACTGAGTCGCATACCATTCCTTCACTCTTTTAAACGATATTTTTGGGTCTAACTCTCTTGCCTTTTCATATAGAGCTCGGGCGGCAACATATCCGGTTTTAGGGTCGTAATAGAGTTTCTTCAGGAGCTCCGCCATGACTATGTTATAGTCCATAAAAAATATATCATTTTGCGTGTTCGTTCAAATATTGAGCGGCATTGTGGATATTCCATCTGAGAGTACTTGTCGCTTATCGTACCAATATGACAAAGCCGTCTTTCGCTGAGTGTATGTAATAATTGATTTGGACTCCTTACTAATGCGGAAGCCCTTGTTAGTACCCTGGAGTGTGATGCGATCGCGAACCACAGTCTCGAACCCATCTGGACTGAGTACATCGTCATTGCGACCACGCCCCTGCTGAATGCCCTTGGCAGAGACTTTGACCTTGTATTCGGAGTCAGGCAGATAGCAAATGTAGTTCTTGCTCGATAACGAAACCATAGCGTCACCAGACCACTCATCTTTAAATAGGCCAGGTGTACGCCGATCAAATTTCGCTACCTCAGTGTTGTAATCGCGAGGAAACCAATCATATTTATGTTGTTTGAAGTGATCTCGTAGCTCAGGTTTGACGCAATCTTGAAACGGGTTATCACAGCTGAACGCTATGTAGGCGCTGTCAGTATCCATCTCTTGATATTGGAAATCGCTGCGATCAAAGTAGAAGTCGATACAATCGTAGTAGAACTGAAGCATTCTCAGCTTGGCGAGTTGATAGATTGCAATGCTCAGATGGATCGGATTTTTGTTCTTGATACGCCGTTTCTTCATCGTTATCTCAGCGGCATCATTCAACTCATCCAGCCCGTGGAACGTAAAGTGCTCGATACGTGATTTAATTACGGTATCGTCTGATTCGTACTTGATCTCCTTGTGCTTAGTCATGTCCATGCCAGACCGTCCAAAAGCACTATTGCCCACCAGTTTCATCATCTCAGCAATCATGGCCTTTGACTTATCAGTATCACCTTCGCGTCGTGCATTCGACACAGCATCCATAAAGGGGCGAATGCTTTATGAGAGCTGGCCTTAATGAAGCTGTATGTCTTAGTGACCTCCATGCCATGAGAAAGATACCACTTGAGCAGCGGAGCATAAATGAGGATCTTCTCACCAAAGTAGCTTCCGATCAGCTTGCGAGCAGGCTTTGCGCGGCCTGATTCGCGAGTCTGATTGTACTCATACATATGAGAGCCAATGACCTCTGCAATCGATTAGTGTATTCTTGAAAATGGGGTCATCTCGCTGAAATGCTCTTTCAGGTGGTTGGGAGTACGAATATCACACTCGAGGAACCCAAATATTTTATCAGACTTAATGTCGTCAACGATACCGTCATAAGCATCAATGGTCGTCAAGCGCCCGCACGGCATATCGTTTCCAAGAGCCCACAGGTACAGAGCGTTAGCATCGTAGCCAATGATTTTCTTACACATCTTGCCATCCCGAATCTTGGTCTCATTGCGCTTAGCGTAGCGGTTGAAAATAATTGATGGTCCTCCAGCAATGTTGGCTTTCATCTTACCATATATCTCCGACTCTTCCTTATCAATGCTAAAGACCAGTCTATCCGAGTTGAAGTCAAGTAGTTTTTGTATCGGAATCCGCTGAGCGACATGTCCTACGCGCGACATTGCACTCGATGCAGCTGATCAGAATGTTTCCATCAATGTGACCTAGCTTGTTATTGACACGATCGGCAGATGCTGTCTCTGTCGTCAATTGACAGTAGCAAAGCCCGCAGAGGTACCTCTGACGCTTGAGTAAATCATTCAGATGCTTAACAGTCATGTCATACTCCCGCTTGGCATCTTTGTCCTGGGACTTGTATCCACTCATGCGCTTAGCTGGGAATCTGAATGATTTAGCCGGCTCCCGACTCCGCTTTTGTAGGTTGTTGAAGCAAGTCTGGTACATGACCTTCTCACTGAGCCCCGGCAGCGATACACCGTCAGCAAACATATCCAGCTCGAACCCTTTGAACAGCTCCCGCTGGGCCTTGATAGCCTTGATGAACGGGACTACGTCCAGATTGTTGTACCAAATCAGCAGGTCTTTGATGGAATTCATTTCATAGTGCTGCCATACGAACTTTACTCGCTCGTAGTCGGCTTTTAATATTGGTGCCACGAAGAGAACTGTCGAATGCTGATCGTGGAGGGATATTGGTTTCGTTGAGCACCTCGAACCCTTTGATGTACTCGTACGGGAACAGATCCTTTCCCAGACCGCAGACACAACGAATTTTGCCAGCACACTTGCAGCCACCAAGATATGTAGTAAGATACTTGTCGTAGCTCGTACCCGCGGGGACCTAGTTGGTAATATCGAGCATTTTCATATCTCCGGTTGCGATGCACATGTAGCTAGGGTTCTTGATAACGGATTTAATGTTTTTGGTACCGATAACAGCAAACATATCGTTCTTGATGAGATTAATATCGTAGCGTCCGCTGTTAAAGCCAAATACGGGTACCTGATCCAACTGCTACTTGATTTTACCATAATCCGTCCTCTGCTTACCGAAGCCAATGGAGCTTGAATGTTTACCTTCTCCAATCCAGCTGTCTACATCGTCCATTGAATATGTTCTAGATCAATCTACTCCAGAGATCTTCATCGCCGTTAATCCATGAGCATTGATAATCTTACGCAGAAGCGTCTCGTGTTTGGACGCGTTGTATTGCTGGATCTTCAAGCCTACATCCCGAATGTAATTGACCATATCGTCCGCAAAGCCTTCAGGTCATCATTTACAAAGCAACGCACCTTCTCAGTTAAGCTATCCGCTACCGATACTGATACCGGAATGTGCTCGTTTGTGGAGACAGTACTTTGCCCATGCTGTGTCGCAGTCGGCTTCAGAATGGCCTCGAAATCATAAACGACGAAATGGTCAAGACTAGATACTGGTCCATAGCTCTGATCGAATACTTTGTGAGCAATGATTTGAGAGTGTTCTGAACTGGCTTGTAGATAGTTGGTTGAGCTGGGAAGCTCTCAATGTTTACGAGATTACACATATTCGTTTTATGGTTGTTGAGCCTGTCAGAGCTAATGAAAATCATCTCACACTTTGGGCACTAATACTTCCTCTGGAGCATGTCCAGATTGGTGATTAGGAGAGCGTGATTTTCATGTGAGAGAATGTTTATCGACTCATACGTCTTGTCAGATGGACGAATGCATTCTACCTCTCCAGTCTCCACATCCATTGAATATACCTTAATACCGAGCTGAAAGCATTCCTCAACTCCATCGAGTTGAAGAAGGTCAATCGGCTTGAAGCTACAAAACAGACTAAGCGTATAGTTGATTCCCTTGTAAGAGCAGTAGCGCTTGAATACCTCCTTCACCTGGGCCTGGATCCGACGAGGGTCTTTCTTAGTACCAGACTGAGTTTGATAAGCTATGCAGTGGAAGACGCATTTGTTGTCCGTTTTTGGGAAGTTTATTACATGCGTGTTATCGCGTATGATCTTGGGGATGACAGCCTCGCTATCGCCAAGAGCATGATCGCGATGGTAAATGAAAATCTTGAATCCAGTTATCGCCTTGAGCTTATATCTACTCGATGGGTAGTTGAGCTTGTTGGCTAACTCCATCGACCGAATCTCAGAGATGGATGACCTTCTTACGAATGTCCGCCTTGCTATTGATAGCAACAGGCGTCTTAAATACAGACGTGTTAGCCTCATTAGGGTACCAGTACTGAGTAAAATTTCCATCCTTTAGGCTCTCGAGATCATATCCAAGAGCAATATTTATCTTGAATGCATTAGTTTGGCTAGCTAGAACGTTCTCAAGTTTGTCATAGAATTCCGAGGGCTGAATACCCTCATATAGATGAGACTCAAATATTCTTTCCGTTGTAGAAACGATACTTAGGGTCAGTCTTATAGTTGGCCGACATGTGTTTCTTCAGATTGTCGATGCTGACCTTGTACTGCTTCGCAACCAGCTGTTGGTTCTTCGGGTTGCTAATGTTGCTAATATATACCATCTTACCGGTTCTACCGCGAACCTTGACTCGGTAGCTGCTCCCCCATTTAATAGCCCGAATATTTAGTTGTCTTAATACCTCCAGTTCGTAGGCAAACATACCTGCTATATATTATCGGTTATATTTTCCCCTCGTGGAGTCGTCTTTATAGTTATACTTTTTTCGCTCAGGATCGTCTTTATACGTTAGACCTCTAGAAAAATTCTGAAATTAATTAAATCGGAGATACTCGGTAAAAGCCTTGTCGAGACTTTGGAGCCAATGATAGTATTTTTTATCGGTGACTCTTAACCTTTTGTCCAACGCCAGTACCACGTGATATTGACTTCAATCTTGATCGTGATACTATATCAGTGTCGACTTCCTACAGTGCTGGCCATAAGGATAGCCCACCCTATATTTTCCTGCGTAACTCGGTCAATATTTCGAGTTTGGCGCCCAAACTTGAACCAATTACCGTGCGCAATGCGTTTATCCCGCCAATCAAATTTGAGTAGAACCCGCGCGATATTGAGGGAGTTTATATACAAGTCATCGAAAACGGGGCTGGACAAAGGATAGCACACTTTTTTACTTGGTTTCAGTATCGAAAAGTTATGTGCGCCACATCGAATCAGTACTTAATCGTTTTTCCGTCCGCCTTCAACACTTCAATGCAGCGCTTCTTCATGGATAGCACCAGCTTTTCGAGGTAGCTGGTAGGCATTTGCTCCCATTGCTTCTTGATCTCGGTAATGAGGTCTTGCTTGGTCAGGTACTGGCGCCCACCTCCGTAGACCTTGCCGGCCAAGTAGCCCCAGATATTTTCGATCGGGTTGAGATCCGGCGACAGAGCCGGCCACTTCATCACCTTCTCCAGGTGCTCGTCGAGGAAGGCCTTCGTGGCTTTGGACGAGTGGATACTGGCGTTATCTTGCTGGAACGTAAACTCCGTACCAAACCGGCGATGGGCCGCAGGCAATAGGTGTTCAGAGAGGGTGTGGATGTAGGCTGGCGAGTCTTGGTTCCCTTCCAAAAATGCCAGTGCCGTAGTCCCGTCCGCCCAGAAGCCGCCCCAGACCATGACAGACCCACCGCCGTTTTGGCGACTAAAACGCACATTGGGGTCGTCCTCTAGGCACCGCCAGTAGCTCTTAAGTCCATCGGGGCCGTATAAATTCCATTTTTTCTCGTCTGAAAAGACGGTGGACCGCCAGTTTCTCTCCCCCAGTCGTGGTGATCTTCCGCCCACTCGACGCGAGCCTGATGTGCGCTGCGGTTAACTTGGGGGCCTTGTTCATGGTCACGTACTTGAAGAGCTCGGTGGAGTACAAGAAGCGGCGAATGGTACGGCTAGAAACTGTCATCTCGAGCTTCTCCTTGAGCCCCGACGAGCTCGGCGTATCTTGACGGGTCGCTCGGACGACACGGCGGCAGTCACGCGGTGACATCTTCCGTTGGCGTCTTGGACCGAAGCGCTTTCCGTACTTGGTAGGATCACGCAGATAGTTAGTGATAGGCTTTCTGGAGCGACCTACAGCCGCAACTATCTGACTGACGTTGACACCTTGAGCAGTATAGGCATCGATCTGCCCGCGCTCATACTCTGTGAGCTGGCCCTTCCGACCCATTACAAGAAGGAAAATGAGCGTTCCTGTCTGATTCGATGTGGCGCACATAACTTTTCGATACTGAAACCAAGTAAAAAAGTGTGCTATCCTTTTGTCCAGCCCCGTTTTCGATGACTTGTATAGAAACTCCTCAATATCGCGCGGGTTCTACTCAAATTTGATTGGCGGGATAAACGCATTGCGCACGGTAATTGGTTCAAGTTTGGGCGCCAAACTCGAAATATTGACCGAGTTACGCGGGAAAATATAGGGTGGGCTATCCTTATGGCCAGCACTGTATTTTCGATTTTTTAATTAATTAGCTAAGTTCGGCTTCGTCGGTAAGTTCGGGTCCGCTTTGCTTAAGTTCGCTTTCTTCCTTACCGCGTACAACTTTCGCTTTTGAACATTTGAACATTAATTTGATCGCGTGCTTCTGCGATACGTGTTTCTCTCGTTTTGAGATAGTAGCGCTTTTAAGCGGCTTTCATACGCTCCTTGTTAAGCTGATATTTATCGGATGAGAACGCCATCTTTATATACTATAAACTTTATATTTGTTAGGAGAAAAATAATTAAGGAGAAAAATAGCAAGTCACGTTGAGCTGAATTGTTTTACTACCGGTAATATTAAATTTAAAGGACTAGAGCGTTTATTGATCCGTCGAAGTTTCTCGTCGTCATTGCTACCTGGAAAGTTGATAGTTTCGAGAACACGACTCTTCGAGATTAGTAGGCAGAGATCATCAAGATGTAACGCTAAGATAAATGTGGTATCAATATAGTTGGGCTTGGTTACTACTGTTAGCCCGTATATACACTACGCGCATATTTCAACGATGCAGTTGATCCAGCAGGAGCGTCGTCAGCTCGACTTCCGCAGTAAATGCCGGTGTGCCGACAGCTGACAGGAGTACCTTCTGAATGCTCACCAGATCGTCGGGCAACGGGAACAGGAGCGTTTTCATTAATTGTCCCAGCTGGTACAAGTCATGCTGGAAGATGAGTGTGTGTCCTCTAAATTTGTGATTCCAGTCAATCGTGGTCGTGTTTGGTTTGCGCGACTCATCCATGTCGATCAAAACCCAGTACCCAGAGTCGCTTGCTGGAATGTGCGCAATATTTGACCAGCGGAGATCGCCGTGGCAGTAGCTGCAGCTGTGCCAATACTTCAATGCAGTCAGCATGCATCGCAACCAATCGCGCACTTCGTCCACGTCTTCAGGTGATCGAACGTGACCAAGTGGGCTCAGATGCACGCGAAGAAGGCCTTTTTCACGTCCAGCTTTCGCACGGTTTGAAGATGTGTCCTCACATGTTCTCGTTTGTCTAAATCTTGAAGCGTAGCGTAAATGTCAGCAAGTCTCTCGAAATCCACATCATCACGGCACTGTTCACGCTTGATCGTCCGTATAATCATCGCATCCATTAGCTCGATTTTTCGCTTTCCATTCACATCGGGCGTAAACGGCATCAGTGGACTTGGACACGTTCGTTTCGACAAGATGGTCATCTTATGAAAGAAAAACGCTAAGTTGTAAAACATCTTAATCACCTCTGCCGGCTGCTGAAAGATCGAGGGAAACTCGAGTATCGTGTTTGCGTGGAGATGTCGATCGATCATGACCACTCGCAGCCGTTCCCCACTTGTAGCATAGCCCAGAATATACGGAAGATCTCCATAAAACATTGGATTCCAGGTGTACATTTTCTTCGTCAACTCCTTGCATGGCACATCAACGTCTGTAGCAGCACTCTTTTCTTCACCACGAAGCAGCACCATTCCGAGATAGTGAAGGATGAAATCCGGCCGCATACCTTTTGCAGTTGTTCCTGTAGTGTCGACACGATTTCTGCTCGAGCTAACACTAAAACCGTAGGCTTTGCACAGAAAAATAGGGATATCGAGCAGCTGATCATACAAACCTTGCCACGTGTTCTCAGACGCCATCGGCTCCGGTCGATAGTCACACGCAATTGAAAAATGATCAATCAGCGACGTAAGCTCCTTGCACACAAGAAACGGGCCGCTCGGGTCAAAAGCTGGCTTCATTCTCGAAAAATTTAGCACTTCCAGTTGGAACGGCAGTGGTCCTTGAAGAAGTGTCGACAACTCATGCAGCAGAGGAAGTGCCGTCATTTTCATCTCCGAGTACCGCCACAGCATATTCAAGGATACGTTTTCCTCTACCTTCCGCCTTTTCTCGTCCCTTTCCATGTTCAACACTTCCGCGCCGCTGACCCCTTCTGGAACCATCACCAGCACGTTCACAGGTCCTCTCCCTTCTGCTTCTTCTTCTTCATCCACTCCACCGACATCTCCATCCGACAATCCCACACGCCGTAGCCTCGCTCGCGCCGCATTCAACGGCTTCAGCCCAGTGGTGTCCTCCACGCCATTCTTCACGTCTGCCTCCGTCAGCCACGCGCCGCGGCCCTCGTCCATCTTTGCCAGGAAGAGCTGCAGCTTGTCCGCAGGAAACTGGTACATCTTCTCCGTCTTGATCGCCTTCTTCAAGTCATCCACCGAGTCGCCCTCGTCTACTCGCACCGAGAACGCGCTGCCCGCGACGCCGACGATCGCACAGAAGAGCTTCACCATCTTCCCTCGAGCCGGTAGATTCTGGAATGAGGAAGAAGGGGAGAATTTCTGGACGTATTTAAGCGGAAATGAAGGCGTGTCACATAGACTTTGAACAATGGTGAGACGCCACGCGTCGCGCTGCTCTGAACTATTCTTGCGGTAAAAATATGCCGGCGTAATTTTCTATTGCATTTATCAATGTATAGTTTAAATGTTGTTGGTTGAGCGGTTCTAAAACTACCCTATGATCCAAAAGACGTTGCTTTCACTCTCAGGTGGTCGAGAGGTTGCCCTCGTTGAAACCACCGGCTGTCGCTTCTAAGGAGACGAGAGCATTTAAAACTACTTTCTGACGTGGTGGCGCTTTCTCTCGTCCTAAGGTGGTCGAGAGATTGTGTCATCAAAGTCGTAGCATTGCATGAGCCCTATTCTCCTTGTTAAATAAAGCTAAGAAAAAAACTGCCGGTGTAATGTGCTGCCTATTACTACTGAAGACGTCGAATACGCCGAGCACGCGGAGGATGCGGCTGCAGTATCGTAGAGGTCTTCAGTGCTCTGGTACTCGTCCGCTGTACAGTGTGTAGTGGACGAAGATGTAGTAGGCGTTGATGTCGTAGCGGGTGTCGAAGTAGCTGACGTGAATGGTGCGTCCGTGACGGTCGTCGGAGACCCGGCGTCCTCGGTGTCGCCTCCGTTGCAGGACGTCAGTGCGTTTTGCACCTCGATCTTGTTGTTGATGCCGCTGTACGTGCAGTCTGGGAGGCTCTCGCCCACGCCTTCCATTACCGCCACACAACTGGTGGCGGTGCAGGGCGCGTTCACGTACACGGGATCAGTCGCCGTCACGTAAGGTGAACAGGCGGAGGTGGCGGAGGTGGCGGCGGCGTCGGCCCAGACCGAGTCGGCGTACGCAGCTTCGGACTCAGTGCACTCGGCCGCGCGGGTGGCCGAGAAGTGCAAACCCAGCGACAGAAACGTCAACAGAGTGAAGATTGGCGGACGCATTGGCACTGGAATTGGAAGGTGGATGGATGTCACGAAAGACTTGAGCTCTGTGGGGCCTTTTGCGAAGTGAGCGAGGGCGTGAGTGAGCAACGTATGTCGGCGGAGAAATGGATACAGAAAGTGTATCCACAAGGATGTTGAAGTTGATTAGACCTGGTATTTATATTGAAGAGACTCAAGTTCGAACAGCAAGTTACCGGCGACTAAACGGACGGTTGGTGGGACTGAGCAAACGCCTTCAAACAGTTCAATGGGTTGAGCTGTCGGCGCTTGATTCTCGTGCAGCGCCTTTGGTGCGGAGATGAGAGCGCCACACTTTGCCTTGCAAGTAGCAGTTCTGTGTGCGCGCATTTGGACTGGCCAGAATCTGGCATGTCATACTCCTTTCAGCATACTACTACTGTAGTAGTAGTATTATAGTACTTGCTTGTTTTCCGTTGCATTGATTTCAGACGGCGCAGGTGCAGGTTGGTGGTAAGATTCACTTTGCGATCCTTCTAGGCACGCATTATTGTGACAACCTGGAGACATGTGCGCAATACAAACACTGAGTAAGCCGTCGAAAGGTACTTTCTGACGGGAACGGGTGGCATTTACTCAGTAAGGCTTTGCTTCGCAAAGGCAGTCGCTGCGCTCCAGCGATAAAAGATCCTAATTCCTGGCGAGTGCAAGGCTCGGTTCGCTCGTGAGCTCGGCGCTGGGCCCGCCTACGCAAATACCACGCGGCCCTGCTTCGCGGGCACCCCGCGCGGGTTTGCTTTGGCTACGCGCGCTCGCACACGCCCACCTCCGTTGGCCGTTTTATGTGAATTCACCCCTTCCGTTCCAGGGTGTAACAATACTCACTCTCATCTCTTCTAAACTACTGCGGCCTGTCTGGTAGGTGTAGTTTCTGTTGTCAAAACCAAACGCAAGAACGTGTTGAAAAATGGTATGGATTTACGATTGCTGGGAGCTCGTCTTCTCTGTCACTGGCCTACAAATACAAGTATGCTCCTGCTATGAGAGATAGGAAGGCCTTAGTACTCACTTGTTCGACGGCTCCGCTCAGCTCCTTCTAGCCGAGTTAACGTGGCAAAGGAAGTATTGTTTACGACGAGCACTCCTCGCCCTTCGTGCCATCGGCCGGGATGTACCAGCAGTGCTTGGTCTCCACTCCACCGGCGGTCGTCTCACTCATGCTGGATCCGAACGTCCACGAGTCATCGGCAGTGTGGTACTGCAGCTTCAGCCAGTCGTCCGAAGCCGTGAGCGAGAAGAAACCGTACTCATCGCCAGTGTACGTCCACACGTTCTCCACGTACTCGGCAGCGTACGTTGTCAGGCCACTGGCCGACTCCTTCTGGATACCACCGCCAGCTCCATTCTCAACAAAGTGAACACCTAGCGACTCCGAGTAGTCGTGCTTCTCACCGTGCGTGTGGCCGTACACCCACGCATGGACGCCCGAGCCTTCCAAAATATCAAACCACGTCTTCATGCCCTTTTCAGCGTAGTGAACGCTGGGACTGTAGTGGCTGTTCACGATCTTCCACGTAGCAGTCGACGACTTTACCTTCTCCGCCAGCTGCGTGCGCGAGTCGTCACTCCACTCCGTGAACTTTGCGTAACAAGCATCGTACATGTCCGTGTCTCCGCCGCAGCAGTATTCGTCACCGCGAGCGACTCCGTTGCAGGACTCGTCATCACCCTCCGAGTAGCCGTAGCATTGGCAGCAAACCTGCTGAGCAGCGTGGACATCGGCGTCACCCGAGTCAACATTGAAGATATCAATGGTAACCCCGAGTCCGAGTCCTCAATTGAGTAGACGTAGAAGTGGTCCTTCAACACCCAACGGTCGTCGTTGGGGCTCGTGTACTCCTGCTGCCACTTGAACTTGTTCTCGAGTGCCGACACGAGCTCGTCACTGGTGCTGCACTTGGCGTTGTTGTCTCCGTCCGAGCACACGTAGCTGGCACCACCGTAGTCGTGGTTTCCCAGTACGTTGACAAAGGGGATGCCTGCCAGGTTGTCCCCCTTAAATTTGCCTTCAAAAGTGCTGGTAAAGCGAGAGTCCCGTCCATCTTCGCTGTTGATTCCCGTCCAGTAGAAGTTGTCACCGTGGCTTAGAATGGCTTTGGGCTTCACGTCGGCATCCCCCGCCTGCGTGTTCATCAAACTGGACACGACGTCTTCAGCCACCACATCATAGTTGTTGTAGGTCTCAGCCCGGGTACAGCACGAATCTTGTTTCACGGTGGTGCCCCAGTCGCCAATTGCAAACGCTGCGAGTGAGTACGTCACTATGTAAACACAAACGTTAAATTAGATCTTTCTCTCCCGCAAAACAAAATGTAGGCATTTAATACTGTACCTGAAGTGGGATCCGACGTCACCGTTGCTGTGACACTCGAGTTGCCTGAGCCAGATGTTGTCTTCTTCGTGGAGGAGCTAGTGCCGCTAGTGCCGCTGCTGGAGGTCGTGGAGGAGTCGTCGGTCGAGCTGCCAGAATCCTCCGAGGACGTGCTGGAGGAGCTGGAGCTGGTGGCCACGATCACGCCCACAATGGCGCCCACCACGGCGCAGAGCACCACAATGCCAATGATCACGAGCCGCTTGTTGATCACCATATTTTTCTTATTTGGTTCCCTAGAGGAGACGACCTGGGCCACTCGAGGTGAATCTGTGAATGAGGCTGGCTTGACCCTCGGAACAGATCGGACAAGATGGATTTTTACGGAAAATAGCCACATATGCACCGGCTATTGCATGCGGAGCAGATCGACTGGCCATCTTCCCACAGCGCGAAAGAACGCAATAGTCTGATTTTTTTAACGGGCGGGTATTGGCTGAAGTAGTTGTAGTATTTACACCTCTGGCCACAAGATTAAAAACGTGTCGCACCCACATGGACCAGAGGTTATCCAGGTGAACTATCCACCGAGCGAAGCTGGGCATTGATTGATACTGGACAGTCGTAGTCTGTGCAGCGATTGTAGGCGAGTGCGAGTGCAAGACATCGTTGTTGTGTTCCCTGCTTTCCATCGTTCCGTTGTTGGCTAAATACTGGTACAATTTGCTGTTAAAACGTTAGCAGCTCCCACGCATTAATCTGCGATTTCCCAACACATGGCGAGAAAATCGTGGCACCGAGTAGTTTACCGCTGTAGACATCGGAGAACGCGCTGCCGCTTCGACGCACGATTGTTGTTTGACTTCCACGTTGCGAGTTGCAGCCAAATGCGTGAGATGCCTACCGAGATTGGTCGAAATAACGCCTCCAATAACCCATGTTGAAGTGTGTGAACGGCAGAGTGCATGGATCTATTGGAGTCCTCTGCCAACTATACTGGTAAGTTGTCACCAGCAATATTCAGTTCGGGTTCGCGATGATACCATGGTGTTGCAAATGGTCGTACATACTGGCAGAGTGAGCTGTGGTGGCCGCTATACATGGGTGGCGTGATACTTAGACGATTTATGCCGGCCTTTCACACTTGCCACGGACCTGGAAAGCCTGTAGTGTGGACGGGCGAAGAGGTTCTTCTCACGTACTACGTAGTATTATAGCGATGTTGTGAGTTGTGGTGACCTCGAGGACGCTACCGGTAAACTTAATTAAACAGAAGAATGCACAGTCAATGATGAGAATGAAAATGTTCAAACAGCAAAAAATAATCTACATGAACGTAAACATCAGCTTGATTCGCTTCAATCTTACATTTTGGAATCTACACTATCTTCGTGCAACTCACAACTTCCATCTACGACGACGTGCAATCCTTGCCTTCACCTCCGTCCAACGGAATGTACCAGCAATGCTTCGTAGCCACACCGCCAACCTTAGTCGACTTGAAGCTCTCCGCGAAAGACCAAGAATCATCAGCCGTGTGGTACTGCAGCTTCAGCCACTCCTCCGACGCCTCCACAGACATAAATCCGTACTCGTGGCCGCCGTACACCCACAAGTTCTCGACGGAACCAGCAGCAAACTCGGGAATTCCGCTAGCAGATTCCTTCTGAATACCACCACCAGCTCCGTTATCAACGAAATGAACCTTGTGCGATGCCGCATAGTCATGGTTCTCACCGTGCGTGTGGCCGTTCATCCAGAGCTGAACACCCGAGTCCTTCAGGATATCAAACCACTTTTTCATGCCGGCTTCATCGTAGTGAGCGTACGGCGAGTAGTGGCTGTTGACGATTTTCCACGTCGCGGTGGACGCCGCCACCTCCTTCGCTAGCTGCTTACGAGAGTCGTCACTCCACTCGGTAAACTTGTCGAAGCAGGCATCGAACATCTCGGTATCTCCACCGGCACACACTTTGTCTCCACGTGCAGCGTTCTTGCACTTCTTGTCATCACCCTCAGCGTATCCGTAGCACTGACAACAAGTCTGTTGCGCTCCGTGTGTACTGGCATCTCCTGCGTCCACGTTGAAAATGTCAATACTCACACCCGAAGATTCGTCTTCGATGGAGTAGACGTAGAAATGGTCCTTCAGAATCCACCGGTTGTCGTTCGGGCTCGTGTAGTCCGACTGCCACGAGAACTTGTTGGAGAGAGCCTTGACCAGATCGTCAGCAGAAGAGCACTTGGCAAGCCCGTCGTCGTCCGAGCAAATGTAACTGGCGCCACCGTAGTCGTGGTTGCCCAGCACGTTGACCCACGGCACGTTCTTGATGTTGTCCCCGTCGTATTTGCCCTCAAACGTAGTCGTGAAACGCGAGTCACGACTTCCTTCGCTGTCAATACCCGTCCAGTAGAAGTTGTCTCCGTGGCTGAGAATACACTTGGGAGGTGCTGAAGCAGCGCTGGCCTGCGTGTCCATCAGAGTGGCAACGATATCCTCAGCATTGACATCGTAGTCGTTGAACGTTGACGAACGAGTGCAGCACGAGTCGTCCGTCACGGTGGTTCCCCAGTCACCAATAGCGAAAGCGGACAGCGTGAACTTGGCTGAGTAGCAGAAACAAAGATGGTTAAGTAAGTATCAGCTAGTGGAACTGTCGAAATGGTTGAAGCTCACCTTCCGTCGGGTCGGAAGTAACCGAACCGCTACCTGAGCTCGAACTCGTCTTCTTCTTCTTCTTCTTGGACACGGTCGTTCCTCCACTGGATGAACTGGTAGTCGTCGAGCTGTCGCTGGAACTGCCCGATACACTGGAACCAGTGCCAGAGCTAGACGTTCCCGACGATTCACTGGCCGAACTGCCAGCTTGACGAGTGACCATTACACCGACAATGACGCCGATGATGGCGAGAACCAACACGACGCCCGTGAGCTGGGCCTTCTTGGTCATCATCTTGACCCCAAGTTTCGCTGGTGATGAAGCTGTGGGTTGTCCTGCTCCCTAACAGGTGCTCAAATGCCTCTCCGCGGCAAAAGTGCAAATGACAAGGCCACACGTGCCTGTTGTTCTGACCAGGACTTGTCAATAAAGCGTGTGGCCCACAGTGTGGCCTATCCCCCAACCTGTCGTCCGGCTTGATTTGATTAATATTATAGTCAGTGGTTATTCAACGTGTGTTCGTGGTAAATGAGACTTTGGTGGGCACTTCGAACACCAAGTTCTAACGTGTTGCCAAACTGCAGGCTATTACTTCGAAGTATGCTGGACGAGGCGTCCTCACCCATCTGAATTGAGTCTCGAGGCAACGATAAAGAGAATTGCCCCGTTGTGATGCACTCTCCACACTGCTGAAAGGCCTACATACGCACGAACTGGTTTGCTGCGTCTATCATTTTGCTCTCCAGGCAAAATCCACTCTGAGTCGGGTGATTGGAACTGGCAAGCTTAAAGAGGCAGCAATACTGTACAGTACACGTCCCCGTGTTCAACAACTCGATCGCGATGTAGCAAGCGTTCGTCTCATTCAAGCACCAAAAGCCAACCAAAAAGTAGTTCACATCACATGTCCGATCAAACCGGTTCATTCACTTTTAAACGCTCTTGTACGTTGCAAGACACTAGCATTCCTTGCCAGTGCCACCATCAACCGGGATGTACCAGCAATGCTTCGTGGCCACGCCACCAACTGTAGTCGACTTGAAGCTTTCAGCGTACGACCACGAGTCATCCGCTGTATGGTACTGCAGCTTCACCCACTCCTCAGACGCCTCCACAGACATGAAGCCATACTCCTCGCCACCATAAGCCCACACAGCCTCCACATCGGCCGAAGCGTATTCCGGAATACCGCTGGCCGACTCCTTCTGGATACCACCGCCAGCTCCGTTGTCGACAAAGTGAACTTTGTACGTCGCCGAATAATCGTGGTTCTCACCGTGCGTGTGGCCGTTCATCCAGAGCTGCACACCAGAGTCCTTCAAGATATCAAACCACTTTTGCATACCGGCTTCATCGTAGTGAGCGTACGGATTGTAGTGGCTGTTGACGATTTTCCACGTCGCGGTGGAAGCCGCCACCTCCTTCGCTAGCTGCTTACGAGAGTCGTCACTCCACTCCGTAAACTTCGCAAAGCAAGCATCGTACATGTCGCCGTCGCCACCGCAACACAGATCGTCGCCGCGTGCAACGTTCTTGCACTCATCGTCCTCGCCCTTAGCGTATCCGTAACACTGGCAACACGTTTGTTGCGCAGCGTGAGTGCTAGCGTCACCCGAGTCGACGTTGAAGATATCGATGCTCACGCCCGAGTCCGAGTCCTCAATGGAGTAGACGTAGAAATGGTCTTTCAAGATCCAGCGGTCGTCGTTCGGACTCGTGTACTCCGATTGCCAGGAGAACTTGTCCTCAAGAGCAGACACCACAGCATCAGCGTCTGAGCATTTGGCGGGGTTTTCACCGTCCGAACAAATGTAACTAGCACCGCCATAGTCGTGGTTACCCAGCACGTTGACCCACGGGACGCTCTTGATGTTATCACCGTCGTATTTTCCCTCAAAAGTGGTGGTGAATCGTGAATCGCGGACGTCTTTCCCGTCAATACCCGTCCAGTAGAAGTTGTCTCCGTGGCTGAGAATGCACTTGGGGACAGCTGAAGCCGCACTGGCCTGCTGGTTCATGATGTTGGCCACGATATCTTCAGCATTGATATCGTAGTCGTTAAATGTCGACGAACGGGTGCAGCACGAGTCTTCTGTGACGGTGGTACCCCAGTCACCAATTGCGAAAGCCGACAACGTAAATTTGGCTGTTGCAAACAAGAAAGGTCACCAAACGTAGGTAAGTCTCAGCTAGTGGAAATATGTATCTGAGTGGATGAAAGTTCACCTTCAGTAGGGTCGGAGGTGATGGAACCAGAGCTGGAGCTGGAGCTTGTGCTGTTCTTCAGCTTGGAAGTGGTACCCGAGGAGGAGGAACTGGTGGCAGTACCGGTAGAACTACGGCTACTGCTGCTGGTGCCCACAGATCCTGAACCGGAGCTGGATGTGCCCGAGGATTCACTGGCTGAGCTGCTGGACTGGCGACTCACCACCACACCGACGATGACGCCGATAATGGCGAGGATGACCACCACGCCGATGACTGTGACCTTTTTCGAGACCATTTCGATGGCAAGGTACTCGGAATCTGGTCCGGAGTGCGAAAACGCAAATGAGCCATGCGGCCAGTCGAACCTGCCCCGGCACAATCGGCTGTCAGTGGAGACTGGACCCTCTGCAAAGAGCTGGCCTTAGGGTTGTAGTTAACGTTCCTGCGCGCTGATTCGCTGCGTATTATCAAAGTTGTCGCTGATTGGATGACATTATTTGGTGTTCGACCACTCAGTGGTAGGAATTTATTTTAGTTAATTAATCCCGTTCCTAGCATGGCTGCCATTACAGACTCGAACACCATGCTGGACGCGAACACTATACTACGATGCACTTACCCACACAGTGCCATGGGACAGTCACTGCAATCTGAAGTACATGTATGGTTTTCCGAACAGCCTGAACAATGTTCAGTGAACATTGAGGCATGTCAGGAAAATGCACCAACAACCCCACACGAATGCGTGCGACTGACGTTGAATCGCCTCGCGTCTCTACGCTGCTGCGAACCCACCTCTATGACAACTTCCTGGCACTTGGAAACCGCAAAATGCAATTGTAAATGTTTGAGTCGAAGTCTCAGTTATTTACAGGTTCATCAAAATTACGAGGACGAAGACGAGGAAGTGCATTCCTGGCCTTCTGTGCCGTCGTTCGGCACATACCAGCAGTGTTTAGTGGCGACGCCACCAACAGTGGTTGAGTTGAAACTCTCGGCGTAAGTCCACGAGTCGTCAGCCGTGTGGTACTGTAGCTTCAACCAGTCTTCCGAAGTCGTCAGCCGTGTGGTACTGTAGCTTCAACCAGTCTTCCGAAGCCGTCAACGAGAAGAATCCATACTCGTCACCCGTGTAAGACCACAAGTTCTCGACGTAGTCCGTGGCGTAGGTCGGGATTCCACTGGCAGACTCCATTTGGATACCTCCACCTGCTCCATTATCCACGAAATGCACACCAAGAGACGACGAGTAGTCGTGGTTTTCTCCGTGCGTGTGGCCATTTAACCACAAATGGATGTCTGTGCCGTTGATAATATCAAACCAATCTTTCATACCCGCTTCCGCGTAATGAGCGTACGGGTTGTAGTGACTATTGACGATTTTCCACGTAGCTGTCGAGTTGGCGATATTTGCTGCGAGTTGCGTACGGGAATCATCGCTCCACTCGGTGAACTGAGCGATGCAGTCGTCGTACATGTCGGTGTCTCCACCGCAGCAAGCATCGTCACCGCGAACAGCATTGTCGCAAGTATCATCGTCATCACCAGCATATCCGTAGCATTGGCAACACGTTTGTAAAGCCCCGTGGGTATCAGCATCTCCAGAGTCGACGTTGAAGATGTCGATACTCACCCCCGAGTCCGTGTCCTCAAAGCTGTAGACGTAGAAATGGTCCTCCAGGATCCACCGATCGTCGTTAGGGCTGGTGTACGTCGACTGCCATGAAAATTTATTTTTCAGAGCGGTGATGAGTTCGTCCGAGTCGGAGCATGCCGCCGTACCATCGTCTGAGTCCGAACAGATATAATCAGCTCCACCGTAGTCGTGGTTACCCAAAACATTCACCCACGGGATGGTTTTAATGTTGTCACCGTCATATTTGTCCTCGAAAGTCGTCGTGAAGCGGGTATCACGTCCATCGTCACTGTTAATTCCTGTCCAGTAGAAGTTGTCACCGTGGCTGATGATGATCTTGGGAGCTACGTCAGCGACGCCAGCCTGTTGGTCCATCACATTGGCGACAATGTCTTCAGCATTGACATCGTAGTCGTTGTATGTGGACGAACGGGTGCAGCACGAGTCCTGCGTGACGGTGGTGCCCCAGTCACCAATAGCAAATGCAGACAGCGAGTACGTGACGCTTGTGGGGTCGGAGGTGATGCTGGACGAGCCACTGCTCGTACTGGTGGTTTTCTTCTTGGTGGACGATGAAGTTCCTCCCGAGCTGTCGGTTGTGGTGGAGCTACCAGAACTGGACGAACTGGACGACGTCCCATCGGTGGTGCTGGACGAACTTGACGAGCCACTGCTAACCACGACACCGACGATCACACCGATGACCGCTAGAACGACCACGACGCCAATGATGATTAACGCTTTTCTAGGGATCCCCATTCTTAGTCTTGTGCTGTCGGTCCCTGTGTTCGGTAGGTCAGCGCAAATTCGCGAATGAGCTAAACCACCAAACTATTGACGGAGTGATTGAGTGAGCACCGAGGATCCGTCCGGCACTTGTTTGTTGGCCGTGCTGCATAGTGAAACCAAGCTTTGGCTAGTCGGAGCTCCGGGCACATCCGCACCGTACGACACTTGGTACCGTGACCTGGCTCTGGGATGCCGATCAAATCTGCAGCAGTTGACTTTCGCCGCGCGGAAAGCCACGAAGACTGCTGAAAATCCAGTCGGGATGAGGTGGTGACCGTCGTAAAAAGTTGTTGCGCGTTGTTGGTGCGTCCTTTTGACCACAGGCGACGCGTTTCAAGCGAAGCAAGCGCTCGTCTACAAGCGATTTGCGTGCTGCATCACTTTGATTGTCAATCAACGATTTTGCAGTGGTAACTTCAACCGTTGATTTATAATTGCTCTCCACCGAGACAGGTCTCACGCCCTCCACTTTAAGCGGATTAGTTTTTACTCCAGTTACCATTTTTCCCGCCTACGACGGCACCGTGACTAATAGCAAGTTATCATGGAAACAGTACGTTGGTCTATTACCAGTACAGACGTCCCCGCCTAATCTGGAAAGGTGGGACCAATAAATACAGAGAGGTTCCAAAACTGTACTGAAATACTCCGGCCTGTCGGTTCCCAAACCAATGTACACAAAGTTGCAAGATATCTACGAGGATCCCGACGAGGACGTGCATTCCTGGCCTTCCGTGCCGTCGTTCGGGATGTACCAGCAGTGCTTAGTCGCAACCCCACCGATCGTGGTCGAGTTGAAGCTCTCCGCGTACGTCCATGAGCTGTCGGCCGTGTGGTACTGCAGCTTCAACCAGTCCTCAGAAGCCGTCAACGAAAAGAAGCCATACTCGTCTCCAGTGTACGTCCAGACGTTCTCCACATAGTCCGCAGCGTACGTTGGGATGCCACTGGCAGACTGCTTGATGATACCTCCACCTGCTCCATTATCCACGAAATGCACACCGAGAGACGACGAGTAGTCGTGGTTCTCTCCGTGCGTGTGGCCATTCAACCACAGGTGAGCATCACTACCGTTAATAATGTCGAACCACTCTTGCATGCCAGCTTCGGCGTAGTGGGCGTACGGATTGTAGTGGCTATTGACAACCTTCCAGGTGGCGGTCGAGTTGGCAATATTAGCGGCCAACTGTGTGCGCGAGTCGTCCGCCCACGACGTGAGCTGAGCCACACAGTCGTCGTACATGTCGGTATCCCCACCGCAGCAAGAGTCGTCACCACGAGAGATGTTATCGCATGTGTCGTCATCATCTCCAGCGTACCCGTAGCATTGGCAACAAGTTTCTTGAGCTCCGTGCGAGTCGGCGTCGTTCGAATCAATGTTGAAAATGTCGATACTCACGCCGGAGTCCGAGTCTTCAATGGTGTAGACGTAGAAATGGTCCTCCAGAATCCAGCGGTCGTCGTTGGGACTCGTGTACGTTGATTGCCACGAGAATTTATTCTTCAGAGCGGTGATGAGCTCGGTCGAGTCTGAACACGCAGCGGTGTTGTCACCCGAGAGCAGATGTAGTCGCCTCCGCCGTAGTCGTGGTTGCCCAGCACGTTCACCCACGGGATCGTCTTGATGTTGTCCCCGTCAAACTTGTCCTCGAAGGTGGTCGTGAAGCGGGAGTCACGACCATCTTCGCTGTTGATGCCCGACCAGTAGAAGTTGTCCCCGTGGCCGATCACGACCTTGGGGTCACGGCCGCGTCGGCCGCTTGTAGGTTCATGACGGAGGCCACCACGTCCTCTGCATTGATATCGTAGTCCGTGTAGCCCGAAGACTGACAACACGAGTCCTCCGTGAAGGTCGTGCCCCAGTCGCCAATGGCGAAAGCTGCTAGTGAGTACGTGACACTGGTCGGGTCCGACGTGATGGTCGTGGTGGAGCCACTGCTGGTGCTCGTCTTCTTTGTAGATGACGATGTAGTGCCACCGGAGCTGGTTGTGGTGCCGCCTGAGGCGGATGCTGAGCCGGACGAGGTGCCGTCACTCGTGCTGGACGAGCTGGACGAGGTCACCACTACGCCCACGATCACGCCCACAATGGCCAGGACCACCACCACGTCAATGATGACCAACGCTCTCCTGGGGATGCCCATATTGAGAGACAACTAGTCTGGTTCTGAATCTGCTGCCAAGTGTGCTGCTACTTTAAGAGTGAACTGCTGTGCCTGGACCCAAGTTCGTGGCGGTGCTCCGTCTCAACTTGAGACGGAGACTCAGAAGTTTTTGGCGAATCAGAGCGCGGAAAAAGATCTGCTGGGAATCATCAAGCTGGCCTTGTGCGAACAAAGTACGCCGGTGGCACCGGCGGTGCGGCATGGATCACCACTGGCCGCTGCTACGCTACTTGTAGAGTTTTACTCTAGATTCCACCTTCAATCTCTAGCACGTCTGTTAAGTAAAGGTGAACTCTCTCACAGCAAGACGCGTCAGCTTCGTCACTACAGCTTGTGATGTTCACTCGGCAATGCCGGAAGACTGGAAATCCAGTCGTGTCGGGCTGCGCTGCGAAGCTACTTAGCAACAACATAGGAATCCGTAGAACGGCAGATAATAATGAATTGAGAATCGAGTTTGTGGTGCGTACCGGTATGCTCGAAGTAACGCGTGTGAGCGTCGCTCATCACTGAGCGATGGCCGACAGCCAGGTACATGTACGATCTTCTAGGGCTCTGTGGTAGTGGTAACTTGCGTTCCGTTTTGATCACTCACGCCAGGATTGTGGCTATTAGACGTTGCTTGACCCCAAACAATCCAAATCACAGGTCTGCAACGCCACCACCGCAAAACATGCACGCGTTTCCGTATTACAGCCATGTTCAACGTCGTTTAGGCTAAGCACTCTTCCTAAGAGTTCCCATGAATTATCTGCATCTCAATTGGCACTATTGTACTGGCACGATGAACCCACCACCAATCTTATCTGTAGGGATCTCTACGAGGACGTGCAATCTTTGCCCTCCGTGCCATCGTTCGGAATGTACCAGCAGTGCTTGGTCGCAACCCCACCGATCGTGGTCGAGTTGAAGCTCTCCGCGTACGTCCACTTGTCGTCAGTTGTGTGGTATTGCAGCTTGAGCCAGTCCTCAGAAGCTGTTAATGAGAAGAAGCCGTACTCTTCGCCACCATACACCCACACGTTCTCAATGTAGTCTTCGGCGTAGGTCGGTATGCCACTAGCAGACTCCTTTTGGATACCGCCACCTGCTCCATTATCGACGAAATGAACACCCAGAGACGATGAATAATCGTGGTTCTCGCCGTGCGTGTGGCCATTGAGCCAAAGGTGGACACCAGTGCCGTTGATGATGTTGAACCACTTTTCCATACCAGCTTCAGCGTAGTGAGCGTATGGAGAGTAGTGGCTGTTCACAACCTTCCAAGTCGCTGTCGAGTCGGCAATGCTCGACTCCAATTGCTTCCGCGAGTCGTCACTCCAGGCCGTGAATTGGTCCATGCACTGGTCATACATGTCGCCGTCCCCGCCGCAGCAAGAGTCGTCGCCACGTGCGACGTTGGCACATTTGTCATCATCATCACCAGCGTAGCCGTAGCACTGGCAACATGTTTCGGTGGCTCCATGGGAGTCGGCATCACCCGAATCGACGTTAAAAATGTCGATACTCACGCCAGAAGCTTCGTCTTCGATCGAGTACACGTAAAAATGGTCCTCCAGGACCCATCGATCATCGTTGGGGCTCGTGTATGTGGACTGCCACGAGAATTTGTTCTTCAACGACGCCAGCAGATCATCGGTAGACGAGCATTTCCCAGCACTGTCGCCGTCCGAGCAAATGTAGTCGGCTCCACCGTAGTCGTGGTTACCCAGTACGTTCACCCAGGGAAGGGTCTTCATGTTGTCACCGTCGAATTTCCCTTCAAAAGTGGTCGTGAATCGGGAGTCTCGTCCGTCGTCACTGTCGATGCCGTTCCAGTAAAAGTTGTCGCCATGGCCGATGACGCACTTGGGAGTGACTTCCGCAGCACTCGCCTGCTGGTTCATCACATTGGCCACAATATCCTCAGCGTTGACGTCGTAGTCGTTGTAAGTGGACGAGCGTTTACAGCAAGAACTTTGTGTGGTGGTTGTGCCCCAGTCTCCAATGGCAAAGGCGGCCAACGAGTAGGTGACACTGGTAGGGTCCGACGTGACGCTGGACGACGCGCTGGTGGAGCTTGTGCTCGTCTTTTTCGTCGAGGACGACGACTTGGTCGTGCCACCGCTCGCGTCCGTCGTGGCAGTGTCACCTGAGGCTGAAGCGGAGCTGGAGGAGGTGCCGTCACTTGTGCTGGATGAGCTGGAAGAGCTTTTGCTCACAACCACACCGATGATGACACCCACAACGGCCAGCACTACGATCACGCCGATGGCAATCAACCCCTTCCTCGAAATCGCCATGTTAAGTACGTTAGAACCTCGGCCCGGTCAGCGAATTCACGAATGAATGAGCCTGGATCACACGAACGGGGCAAAAGCTACCGGTAGTCAGCGCGGTTCGGATCAAAAGTATCATCTAGGAGGCCTGTCTCAAGACTTCAGACAGCGGGAGCCGAAAGTGATTGGGCGAGCTGACGATCACGATGGTCAAATGCCGAGTTATACCACGGGTACGCACGAACACCACTCGGTCCTATACACGATCGGTTCTTCGTCTTTGTGGGTCGATCAAAGTGCTCTACAAAGTATGTTGTATCGATTGCAGCGAGAAGTTCACGTGACTACCTACCGTGCACTCCATAGTTGCAGAATGCCACTAGCAAACTCCTTCTGGGTATGCCACCTGCGCCGTTGTCCACCAAGTGAACACCAAGAGGCGACAAATCTCGTGTTTTCCACTGTGTGTGTGGCCGGTTGAGCCACAGATGAACGCCCCTGCCGTTGAAATTGAAAATGCTGAACCACTTCTCCATGCCAGCTTCATCATAGTGAGCGTACGGGCTGTAGAAACTGTTGACAACTTTCCACGTCGCGGTTGAATTGGCAATGTTGGCCGCCAGTTGCAAGAGGCGTCACTCCACGCTGCAAACTGGGCAAACCCTTGCCATATATGTCGGTGCCCCAATTATCGTGATGTTGTCACGCGTGTTAGTACTGCCATCGGCGCAGCCATAGCATTGACAGCAGCCTTCCTGAGTATACTGGGTCAATGATCAGATTCCGAGTCCTCGATGCTAACTTACACGAAAAAGTGATCCTCTAAGTCGGACTGACCTCGTACTTACCGCCACACCAGCGATCATGCTGATGACAGCACACATGGCCACCACAACGATGATGATCAAAGCTTTGATCGGAATTGTCATCGTGGCCTGTTGGTGTGTCCGGCGCAAATCCTCTCGCAGCTGCAAAAGCCATCGACAAGTCTCGCAAGGGTTGTGGCCCACAACTTGTGAGTACTGCCATCTTCTCGGCGTCGCGCAGATCAAATTAGATGGGGTTGGATAGCTCCCACAGCAAGTGCATTACAATTTGTTTTGGGGACGCAGTTTATTTTCTTGGGCAAAACATTCGTG